>PVIW01005925.1:0-96542 GCA_004026585.1 Noctilio leporinus
GTGAAGTCTGTCATTGGTATTTTAATTGGGATTGCATTGAATATGTAGATTGCTTTGGGTAGTATGGACATTTTAATGATGTTAATTCTTCCCATCCATGAACATGGTATATGCTTCCATTTATTTGTGTCTTCCTTGATTTCTTTCTTCATTGTTCTGTAGTTTTCTGAGTACAGGTCTTTTACCTCCTTGGTTAAGTGTTTCATTATTTTTAGAGAGAGGGGTAGGGAGAGAAGCAGAGAGGGAGAGAAACATCCATGTGTGGTTGCCTTTCACCTGCGTCCAGCTACGGAACTGGCTGGAGACCTGGCTTGCAACCTGCTTATGTGCCCTGGCTGGGGATCGAACCTGCGACCTTTGGGTTCACAGACCGGCGCCTTATCCACTGTGCTACCAGCCAGGGCCTCACCTAATAGTATTTTTTATATGATGATAATGTATTTTGCTTACCCATCCTTTAATTGATAGGCTTTTGAATTGTTTCCACTTTTTATGTATTATGAATGAAGAATGCTACTATGAACACTCATGTACAAATATTTTAGTGAATATACGTTGTCAATTCCGGAAAGATGGGCAGTTTTAAAATTACTATTTTGTTCAACAAATTTTTACTGAGCACCAGCTGTGGGCCTGGCACTGTGCAAGGTACAAAAAATACAGTAGTGAACAAAAAAGAAATCTTAGCCCTCATGGAGGTTATGTTCTACATAAATCTTAAAAAAAGAAGAAAAAAATGAAATATATTGTAGGTTAAATGGTGACGATGATAAGTACTATAAAGAAAACAAAGCAGGTAAGAAGCATAGGAAGTGCCTCTGATGGGAAGCTGTAAGTGAAATGAGCCATGCCTACCTGAGGGGGGTGACGTTTGAGTGAAAGCCTGAAGGAGGTGAGGCAGTGAGTGTGCAGGTACTTGAGATGAGCAGTGGAGCAGAGGAACAACTGCAAAGGCCTTGCCTGAGGTAGTAGTATGGCTGCTGAGCTCAGAAACACCAAGGAGACCCGTATGGTAGGAGTGGAAGTGGGAAAGAGAGAGTAGTAGGATACAAGAGTAGATAAACCTGGTCACGTGGTGCCCTATAGGCTGGGTAAGAACTTGGGCTGTTACGATAAGAGAGATGGGAGACCATTGAAAGATATTTTGAGAAAGAAAAGACATGATAGTTTGGGCTGGTATGTTAATAGCAGATCAGCCCTTTCTTGGTTTATGGTGCCCTTAGTGTCTCAAGACATCCCTAGGCCAAAAGAAATATGCAACATTTCCACTTAAAAAGTTAGGTTAAAACAATAAGTATTTATGTCTTAACAACGTAGATACTGTTTGAAAAAAGTGATGCATGTAAATTGATAGAAAACGTCTTATTTTTTTATTCATGATTAAATAACTACAATTATTTACTAATGAAATATGTATACCTTTTGGGCACTGCAGAGCTTCTGAAAGCTTGGAATCACAATAGACAGCATCACTCTCATTTCTATTTCATAATTATTATTTTTTGTATGTTTTATTAATTATGATGTTATAGTAGTCCCAAATTCTTTTCCTTTTGCTTCCCTCCACCCAAGCCCTCGTTCCCTCCCTCAGTCCACCCCTCGCTTAGTTCATGTCCATGGGTTGTACATATAAGTTCTCTGATTTCACCGTTTCCTCTATTATTCTTATCTTCCCCCTGTGTATCTTGTACCCATCAACTATGGTTTCGTAATCCCTGCAGCATTTCCCCCTTTGTTCCCTTCCCCCTCCCAGTTGATAACCCTCCCAATGATCCCCATACCTGTTTCTGGTCCTATTCTGGCTGTTAGCTTGGTTTCTTTTTCTTTTTCTTTTTAAATTTATTTTATTTTATTATTATTTTTTCAATTTAGTTTTATTGTTGTTGTATTACATCCATCCCATTTTTCCTCCCCTCTGTCCCTTTCCCCACCCACCCATTCCCCCCAAAGTCAATCCCACCTGTTGTCCATGTCCATGGTTCTGCCATGCTAGTTCCTTGACTAAACTGCTCCTCTTCTTTGCCTCCTCCTCCCTCTCTCACCTCCCTACTCCCTTCTGCCCACTTACGGTCTATTCATTGTATTCATGTATCTGGTTCCGTTTTGCTTGTTTGTTTTGTTCATTATTGTCCTGTAATGGGGGAGATCATACAGTATTTGTCTTTCACTGACTGGCTTATTTCACAAAGCATAATACTGTCCAGTTCCATCCGTGCTGTTGCAAAGGGTAGGAGCTCCTTCTTTTCTGCTGTGTAGTATTCCATTGTGTAAATGTACCAAAGTTTTTTGATCCAATCATCCACTGATGGGCACTTAGGCTGTTTCCAGCACTTGGCTATTGTAAGTAGCGCTGCTATGACCATAGGGGTACATAGGTTCTTATGAATTGGTTTTTCAGGGTTCTTTGCGTATAGTTCCACCAGTGGAATTGCTGGATCAAAAGGCAGTTCCATTTTTAGTTTTTCAAGGAAACTCCATACTGTTTTCCATAGTGTCTGCACCAGTCTGCATTCCCACCAATAGTGCACCAGGGCTCCATTTTCCCCACATCCTCACCAACACTTGTTGTTTGTTGATTTGTTGATGATTACCATTCTGACAGGTGTGAGGTGGTATCTTATTGTGGTTTTATTTTGCATCTCTCTGATGGGTAGTGATGTTGAACATTCTTTCATATGCCTTTGGGCCCTTTGTATGTCTTCCTGAGACAGTTGTCTATTTAGGTCCTTTGCCCATTTTTTAATTGGGTTGTCTCTCTCCCTGCTGTTGAGTTGCATAAGTTCTTAGATATTTTAGAGATCAAACCCTTGTCTGAGTTATCATTGGCAAATATGTTTTTCCATACAGTTTGTACCCTTTTAATTTTGCTGGTGTTTTCTTTAGCTGAACAGAAGCTTTTCAATTTGATATAGTCCCATTTGTTTATTTGTTCTTTTATTTCCTTTGCCCTTGGAGGAGTATCAGTAAGTATATTTCTATATAGGATATCTAAAATTTTACTGCCTATATTTTTTTCCAGGACCTTTATGGTGGCATTGCTTATGTTTAACTCCTTTATCCATCATGAGTTTATTTTGGTGTATGGTGTAAGCTGGTGGTCTAGTTTTATTTTTTTGCACATTACTTTCCAGTTCTCCCAACACCACTTGTTTAAGAGACTGTTTTTACTCCATTTTATGTTCCTTTCCCCTTTGTCAAATACTAATTGACCTTAGAGTCCTGGATTAATTTCTGGGCTCTCTATTCTGTTCCATTGATCTATATGTCTATTCTTATGCCAGTACCAGACTCTTTTGATGACAGTAGCCTTGTAGTATTGTTTGATGTCTGATATTGTGATTCCTCCTACCTTGTTCTTCTTTCTCAAGATTGTCGTGGCTATTTATGGGCATTTTTGGCTCCATATAAAATTTTGAAGTATTTTTTCTATCCCTATGAAGTCTGTCATTGATATTTTAATTGGGATTGCATTGAATCTATAGATTGCTTTGGGTAGTATGGACATTTTAATGATGTTAATTCTTCCCATCCATGAACATGGTAATGTGCTTCCATTTATTTGTATCTTCCTTAATTTCTTTCTTCAGTGTTCTGTAGTTTTCTGAGTATAGGTCTTTTACCTCTTTGGTTAAGTTTATTCCGAAGTACTTTATTTTTTTTTTGTTGCTATGGTAAATGGGATTTATTTTCTAGCTTCTATCTCTGATGTTTTATTATTGGTATACAAAAATGCTTTTGATTTCTTGATACTGACTTTATATCCAGCTATTTTGCTAAATTTGCTTATAGGTCACGTAAGTTTTTGGTGGAGTCTATCGGGTTTTGTGTGTACACTATCATTTGTAAATAATGACAGTTTGACTTCCTCCTTTCCAATTTGGATACCATTGTTTTCTTTTTCTTCTCTGATAGCTATAGCTAGAGCTTCCAAAGTGATGTTGAACAGAAGTGGAGAAAGTGGACATCCTTGCCTTGTTCCTGATCTTAGGGGGAAAGCTTTTAGTTTTTGCCCATTGAGTATGATGTTGGCTTCAGGTTTCTCTATATGACTTTTATGATGTTGAGGTATGCTCCCTCTGTTCTCATTTTGCTGAGGGTTTTTATCATAAATGGTTGCTGTACTTTATCAAATGCTTTTTCTGCATCTATTGATATGATCATGTGGTTTTTGTCTTTCATTTTGTTTACGTGGTGTATTATGTTTATTGGTTTGTACCATCCTTGCATCCCTGGGATGACTCCCACTTGATCATGTTGTATGATCTTGTTGATGTACTGCTGGATCTGGTTGGCTGTTATTTTGTTGAGAATCTTAGCATCTATATTCATCAGAGATACTGGCCTATAGTTTTCTTTCTTAGTTGTGTTTTGATCTGGTTTAGGGCTTAGAATAATACTGGCCTCCACAGAAAGAGTTTGGGAGTCTTCCCTCTTCTTGGATTTTTTGTAATAGGTTGAGAAGGATAGGAGTTAGTTTTTCTCTAAATGTTTTGTAGAATTCACCTTTGTATCCATCTGGTCCAGGGCTCTTGTGCTTTGGGAGTTTTTTGATATCTTCTTCAATTTCACTAGTTGTTATTGGCCTATTCAGGATTTATACTTCTTCTTGATTCAATTTTGATTGATTATACATTTCCAGAAATTTGTCCATTTCACCCAGGTTGTCATATTTCTTGTCATATAGTTGTTAGTAGTAGTAGTTTCTTTCAATCCTCTGTATTTCTGAAATATCAGTTGTGATTTCTCTGTCATTTCTGATTCTGTTTATTTGGGTCCTCTCTATCTTTTTCATGATGAGTATGGTTAAAGGTTTGTCAATTTTGTTTATTTTTTCAAAGAACCAGCTCCTGGACCTGTTGATTCTTTGAATTGTAGTTTGAGTCTAAGTTATTTAATTCTGCTCTGATCTTGATGATTTCCTTCCTTCTGCTTGCTCTGGGCTTGGTTTGTTGTTGCTGCTTTAGTTCTTGTAGTTTTATGGTTCAGTTGTTTGTATAAGCTTCTCCTAACCTTTTTAGGTAGGCCTGTATTGCTATGAATTTCCCTCTGAGGACTGCCTTTGCTGTGTCCCATAGGTTTGGAGGCTGTTGGGTATTCATTGTCATTTGTTTCCAGAAACTTTTTGATTTCATCTTTGATCTCATTGTTTACCCATTCTTTACTTAAAAACATGTTATTCAATTTCCATGAATTAGAGTGTTTTTGGTTTTTTTTTCCCTTGTGGTTGGTTTCTAGTTTCAAGCCATTGTGATCTGAGAAGTTGCTTGTATGAGTTCAGTTTTCCTGTATTTGTGGAGGCCCATCTTGTGACCTACCATGTGGTCTGTCTTTGAGAGTATTCCATATGCATTTGAAAAGAATGTGCATTTTGCATCTTTGTGGTGAAAGGTTCTTTATAGATAAGTTAGATCCATTTCCTCTAGAGTGTTGTTCAATGCCCCAATATCCTTGGTGTTTTTTTGTTTAGAAGATCTGTCCATTGTTGATAATGGGGTATTAAAATCCCCTACTATTAGTGTGTTGCTGTCTATATCCTTCTTGATGTCCTCTAAGATTTTCCTTATATATTTGGGTACTCCTATGTTGGGTGCTTATATCCTTACCAGAGTTACATCTTCTTGATGGATTGTTTCCTTAGGTATTATGAAATGCAATTCTTTGTCTCTTTTTATGGCCTTCATTGTAAAAATCTATTCTGTCTGAAATAAGTATTGCTATCCCAGCCTTTTTCTTATGTCCATTTGCTTGATATATATTTTTCCATCCCTTCACTTTCAGTCTGTGTCAATCTTTTGTTCTGAGGTGGGTCTCTTAAAGACAGCATATATGTGGGTCATGTTCTCTTAGCCATTCAGCTACTCTTTTGATTGGCGCATGTAATGCATTTATATTTAAGGTTATTATTGATTGATACTTATTTATTGCCATTTTTCTCCTTTGTACTTGCGTTCCTCTATGTCTCTATTTCTTCATTTTTAGAAGCAGACCCTTTAGCATCTCTTGCAATGCTTGTTTTGTAGAGCTGTATTCTTTTAGTCTGTTTTGTCTGTGAAACTCCTTATTTCTCCTTCCATTTTGAATGTGAGCCTTGCTGGGTAGAGTATTCTTGGTTGTAGGCCTTTGTTTTCCATTACTTGGAATATTTTTTTGCCATTCCCTTCTGGCTTGTGTTGCTTCTGTTGAACAATCATTTGATAACCTAATTGGAGCCCCCTGATATGTTATTAGCTGTTTCTCTCTTGATGCTTTTAGGATTCTCAGTCTTTGAAGTTTGCCATTTTAATTATAATGTGTCTTGGAGTGGGTCTGTTTGGGTTCATCTTCACTGGGACCCTGTGTGCTCCCTGAACTTGAGTAGCATTTTCACTCATGTAAGGGAAGTTTTCTGTTACTACTTTTTTGAACAGGTTTTCCATTCATTGTTTCTCTTCTTCTGGTATCCCTATGATATAGGTATTACTGCGTTTCATGTTGTCCTGCAGTTCTCTTAAAACTTCATTCTTGTTCAGCCTTTTTTCATTCTGTTGCACTGTCTTGGAATGTTTTTCTATCTTGTCCTCCAGCTCACTGATCCAATCCTCTGCTTTGTCTAGCCTGCTGTTGATTCCTTCTACTGTGTTCTTCAGTTCAGAAATTGTATTCTTCCTTTCCTCCTGACTCTTACTGATAGTTTCTATGTACTTTTTAATGTTGCTGTAGTTCTCAGTAAGTTCCTTGTAGCTTCCCTGGAGTTGTTTGTAGTTCACCTGGAGTTGTTTGTAGTTTTCTTTGAGCTAGCTGAGCTCATTGGGCTTCTCTATCATCATTCTTTTGAATTCTATATCTGATAGTTTGCTTGCCTGTTTCATTTAGTGATCTTCCTAGGGATTCCTCCTTTCCTTTTGGTGATAGACTGTTTCTTTTTCTCCCTATTTTAGGTTTCATTGTAATTCAATCAGACTGTGGTGAGCTACCAAGCTAAGGGACTGCTAGACTGGAAGGATTGATTTAGTTGTAATCCTGTCGATCTGTGATTTACCGCCAGCCTCAGATGCAGCATAGGCAGACAAACAGATTCAGTTGTAAATCAGTGAATCAGCTACCAAACTCAGGCCCTGCTGGACTAGATAGGGAGGTTCAATTGTAATCCAATGGACCAGCCACCAACTCAGGTGCTGCTTGGTGGGACAGATTCAGATAAAAATCAGTGAATCTGTGATCAGCCACCAGGCCCAGACACCATTGGACTAGACAGCCATATCCAATTGTAATCCAGTGACTCTGGGATTAGCCACCAGGCTCAGGTGGCACTTGGCTCAACTGAAAGATTCTATTGTAATCCAATGAATCTGTGATCAGCTGCCAGGCTAAGGGGCCACTGGGCTAGACTGAAAGATTTAGTTTTAATCCAATGTGTTTGTGATCAACCGCCAGACCCAGGCCACTGGGCAGGACATATTAACTTAGTTGCAAAGCAGTGAAACCACAATCAGCCAGCAGCTTCACATGCCACTGTGTGAGGCTGGCTGACTGACTGACTCAGCTGTAAGTCAGTTTGTAATCAGCCACCAGGCCCAGGAACTGATGGGTGAGAAATACCTCTTCAGGTGCCAACTGTGCTCAGACAGGGCAGAGCAGGAGAGGTTTATTTATATGTAAATCAAAGAATTATGACCAGGCACCCGGCTCAGGCACTGCTGGGTAGATTAGTTTTCTTCAGTGGGTGAGACTATGAGGACCCTCGTATAGAAGCCGCTTGGCGCAATGCAGACTGCCCCAGGTGTGGGTGATGAGTCAGCACTGGGATCCCCACAGCTGTCTCCCCACTTCTCTCCTCCAAGCCACCACTGCAAACTCTCCCCAGACGCCTCCAGTCCTTTCTGCCCTCCCTCCACTGGAGCCCAGGGTAGATTGGTGCCAATGTATTGTCACTGTGGTCACCCTAGTAGTTCTTTGTCTCCAGAGCTCTCTCAGGCCAGCAAACTCCACGACTTTCCACCCTTCTCAGCTGGATGCTGCTCTGCTCTCCACCATGTTGCTGTAGCTGGGAAGCCGAGCTGGGGGACCAGAACCCCAGCCTCTCAGGTGGAGCCCTTGGCTCTGTCCCTTCGGCTGCTGCCTCTGGTGGGGGCCCAGCCAGCCCTCTCATGTTTCTGCAATTCCTATCAGTCACATTGTGATGAAGGGTCCTCTTCTGTTCTGTCCGTGATTATAAGATTTCTTCCCAGCTGGTGTTCTGTTGGTAATTCCAGCTGACTTGTCTTCAAAAAAGTAATTCCAGATGCGGCCTTGGAGGAGATTGATGTAGCTGCACTTACTCTTCTGCCATCTTGCATTCATTTTTCAGGTTCTGTTGTTGAGTTGTGAGTTTGTTGTCATTTTAACTTTCATAGTGTTGATACCCTTCTTTTTCTTAAATGTGTTCCTTTAACATTTCATATAATAAGAGCTTGATGATGATGAACTCCTTTAGCTTTACACTTCCTGGGAAGCAGTTTATCTGCCCTTCCATTCTCTATGATAGCTTTGCTGGATAGAGGATCCTGGTTGTAGGTCCTTGCTTTTCATCACGTTGAATACTTACTTCTTCCCTGTCCCTTCTTGCCTGCAAAGTTTCTTTTGAGAAATCAGCTGATAGTTTTATAGCCACCCCTTTATAAGTAACTCTTCTTTTCTCTTGCTTCTTTTAAGCTTCTTTCTTTATCTTATTTCTTTGGCATTTTAATTATGATGTGTCATGGTGAAGTCCAGTTTGGACCTAACTTGTTCGGGACTCTCTGCTTCCTGGACTTGTATATCGATTTCCTTCTCCAAATTTGGGGAGTTTTCCTTCATTATTTTTTTTCTCGTGCTCCCTCTTCTCCTTCTGGCATCCCTATTATTCAGATGTTGGCACATTTAAAGTTGTCATAGATGTTCCTAAGCCTCTCCTCATTTTAAAAAATTATTAATATATTTTTAAAGATTTTACTTATTATTTCCAGAGAGAGGGGAAGGGAGAGAGGTAGAGAGGGAGAGGTATGGTTGCCTTTCACCTGCCTCCAGCCACAGACCTGGCTTGCAGCCTGGTTATGTGCCCTGGCTGGGGGATTGAACCAGCGACCTTTGGGTTCACAGATTGGCATCTTATCCACTATGCTACCACCAGGGTAGTTTTTTAAATTCTTGTTTCTACTTTCTGTGCTGGTTGACTTATTTCTTCCTTATGTTCCAAATTGTTGATTTGAACCTCATTTTCCTTCTCTTCACCATTGGTTTTATGTGTATTTTCCTTTGTTTCACTAGACGTAGCCTTCACTTTTTCTTGTATGTGTTTACTATACTCAAGCATATCTGTCAAGTCTATGAGCATCTTTATTACCAGCATTTTAAACTATGCGTCTGTTAGGCTAGCAGTCTATTTATCTGTCATACTGGCTATTTCTTTGTTTCTTGGTTCAGCCACTGAGATCTTGATTTGTGCCCTTTTTGAGTCAAATTTCTCAGTCTCCTCATCTTGACAGGCTTCCTGTGCCATTTCTTAGATAGACTTGTGCACCTGTTGTAAGGGGTGGAGCCTTGGGTATTTGTCAGTGCAGAGCAACCAGTTTTACCAGGTAGTGGCATTGTATGTGGGGGAGGGATCTGAGAGGAATCTATTCCGCTTGCTTAGCACTTGCCCCCTTTTCAGGCACTTCTCTCACTTTCCATATGGGACTGGCTCCTCTCTAGTTCTGTGGTTCCCAGAGTGGGTGGGTCTTTGTATATTTCTGGACCATGAGGGCCTCTAAACAAACGAGCTTTTCTTGATAGTCTCTCAGCCGTAATCCCCACTGGTTTTCAGAGCCAGAAAAAGCAATGTGGCTTTATTTTTCTCCCCCAGCATTGGAACAGTAAGTTGTCCACAGTTATTTTTATACAGTATTACTTTTTAGCATAACAACTAGTAAAACCCAGCTATGTGATGATATGTCATCATCAAAAGGAATATATCTTAGCCCTGGCTGGTGGCACGGTGGATAGGGCACCAGCCTGCAAACCCAAAGGTCGCTGGTTCAATTCCCAGCCAGGGTACATAACCAGGTTGCAAGCCAGGTCTTCAGCCAGGTCTGTAGCTGGAGGCAGGTGAAAGGCAAACATACATTGATTTCTTTCTCCCTCTCTGCCACTGTCCCTTCACCTCCCTCTAAAAATAATAAATTTTAAAAATCATTAAAAAAAAGAAAAGAAAAGAATCTTGACCTAACATAGAATCTGTGAACTGCCTCAAGCTAGTAGTTCAGTGGTACCTGACAGATATTGAACATCCGTGGTTCCCTTGAAAATTTAAAAGGGTGCCCCTGTGGGTTCACACTATTGCCTCAGGAGCCTCAGCCTAGTTGAGAACAGTATAGGACTGGACTATAGGTGGTTAAACAAAGAAGCAGTGTATTACAGACAGAAGTTACTGGAAAAATTCAGGTGAGACATACAGCCTGATCTAGGTTAGAAGTGGAGGAGGTTCTGAAAAGTGATCAAATTCTGAATATATTTTGTAGGCAACCAGTAGGATTTGCTGATGGCTTGGATACAGGGTAAAGGAGAGGATGTAAGAGAAGAGTAAAGGGTGATGATTCCAGAATTTTGGACTGAGCAGTCAGAAGGGTGGTGCTGTTATTGATGAGGCAGGGAGGTTCAGGAGGAATTGGACTGTGTACATTTTACTCTCTAGATGGAAATACATATATATCATTGGATATTTGAGTGAGGAATTTGGGAACAATTAGACTGATATAAAAGTGTTTAGTATACTTCATTCAGTAGTCCTATTAATATTTCTGACTTCTGATCACATTTGATATCAAATGTCTGTGCACCTTGGAGGTATATATATATATATATATATATATATATATATATATATATATATGTATGTTTTTCTCTTAACATTATTTTATATATATGACTATAAATGGTTACAGTTTATATATACCATTTTAAATGCTAATGTAATATTCTGTTTAGTTTTCCTTATCTGATATAACTGTCTCATGAGGTAGTTTGAGAGTCTGTCAACGTGATATATGTAAAAGGTTTTGTAAGTCGAAAGCCCTATAAAAAAGGTTCATTCTTACTGTTACAGCAGCGTATTTTTTAATTAGTAATATTCCATGAATTATTTAACAATTCCTTTATTATGAGACTTTTAATATATTTATAATTATGTATTCCTACGAATGATTGTTTTAGTATTTAAATGAAAGTCAGAAATTCCTAGAGTACTTAAAATAATGAATAATGATACAGTTATACAAATCCAGGTGATGATTTGATGTCTGATATGCGAATAATATTATTTCATTCTTCCTTCTGTAGGCAAGACTTCGGCAGTATATAGTCACAACAGATGAGCAACTAATATCGCTCACACATGCCATTAAGAGCTGTCCTGTGATAAATAACAACAAAGAAAGTCTGGCAACAGAAAGGGGAACTACAAATAGAATTACGGATAATCCAGGTGAGTGGGTTCTATTACCCCTAATTGGCATTAAAATACTTATAAAGTAAACAAACATACAGAACTATAAACTTATATGGGGTTATTGGCTATTTATGCACATACAGCATTGTCATTACTACAGTTGCCACTAATATTTATTGGATACTTGCTCAATACCAGATACTTTAAAAATGTTTTACATGTATTAATCATCACAATAGTCTTATGAGGTAGATGTTATTGTTATCGTTTTTCAGATGAGAAAACTAAGGCTTAGCAAGGGTTGATAACTTAGCAAAGTTACACAAATAGAAAGTTACAGAACTAGCTTCCTAGACTAGTGGGATGTACTTAATCCCAGTATTTTTAATCATGGTGCCTCAGGTTCAGGCAGGGAAGAAATAGTCTTGAAAAAAAACAAAACAAAACACTGAGCTTTAGAAATTCATAACTTCTGTTTATTTTGATGAGTATATCTGTGTGGAAAGTATTTTTAGGAGTGTTTTCTAGGGAGGGATTCTAAGAATTGGCTGACCACAGTTTAACTTGCATAAGATAAACTTGGCTAGGGCAGGTCTGCAAGGGCTAGAGGCTAAAAACAGCCACTTGTTGAATTGTCTGGATGTGAAAGGAAAAAAAAGTACACATTGGTGGTTATAGAATAGACTGGGGGATGTTAAAAAGAACAAAGGAAATGGAGTAGCCAAAGAACATACATGTATAACTCGTGGACATGAACTAAGAGGGGCATTGCTAGAGGGAATGGGGTACTGGGTAGAGGGGGGCAAAGGAGGGAAAATTGGGACAACTGTAATAGCAAAATAAATAAAATATATTTAAAAACAAACAAACAAACAAACAGCCACTTCTTCCCAGCACTAGCCCCACAGGAAATCTGCCTGTGAGTTACTGCCAGAGAAAGGCTCTAGAGGCCACCTGATTTTGCCCTGTATGGAAATGCACACACACACACACACACACACACACACACACACAAATGTGTATATACCTGAAATGTGCCCATAGTTCCTTTAACTACTAATAACCTCCTCTTGTCATCTTCAGAGGGTTCAGTTGTAAATGCTACTGTCTCCATGCCATTGATGTTCAGAGGGGAAGAAGTGCTTGAATTCCCACAGGAAGACTTGCCTGTTAAGCTATCACAAGTTCCAAACCCCCAAGACAGTGTGAGTCTGGCCAGTAACTTTCCAGCACATGTATTCGAGCCAGCTGTATTGTTAACCCCACCCAGGCAGAAGAGCAACTCAGAATTCTCTCCTCTGCAGGATGGTAAGCAGGCCTCTTAAAGTTATGTGGTAGTTGTTTTTATGCTTCATATATGTACCTATTATGTTCATTATTACCTGATAAACAAAACTTAAAAAGGTATTGATTACCATATATATCTTTTAAGCTGATGGAGGGTTGGTGATTTATGTTATATATGTTGTACCCATGGTGAAATATGACTTGAATTTCATTATATAGCTGTTCCATTAGGGAAGAAAGGTAATTATAAATACTATGCTCAAATTAAGGGACCTTAAACTCTCAGCATTAAAATACGGAGTAAGGGGAATCCCATTTGTCCCTATGGTCCAGGAGTGTAGGAGGGAGTACAGAACAAGAGGAGATTATTCTCAAAAGAGTAAAGGAAGTTTAACCAAGGAAAGGTGAGAACTGTGACTTTAAAGATTTTGTAAGTAAGATCTGGTTATTAACTTCTTCCTCATCAGAACTTTTTAGCTTATTCAGTTGAGGGAGATTTATAATGAAAGTCTAAAGATTACTTTAGAATCTCTTTTGAAGTACATATATAGAGTTTTAAATAACATTTCAAAAAATATTAATACTAGCTCACAGATTCTTATTTTTAAATCATAAATATGATTTTTTATTTATCATCATTAAAAGCCTGAATTTTAAACAGATTCTTGGATTGGGGGCTCATCCAATAGCTTGTTCAACTCTAGCATCTGTCTCATCCCCAGTAGCTTTTCCATGAGTCCTCTCAACTCAGACTTGGGTTTCTTCAGCATTTTCAGTTTTCTATGTCTTCCATGCTATCTGGAATCAATTTATTGAACATTTCTTTCAAGTCATTTGTAGGTACCTCTCAGGTCATTATTTCCATCATTCTTCTGGATCTGGCCGACCTGTTGATGGTGAGCATAAGAGGCCTTCCAAATCTGATTTTTGCATTTTTTAATAAAACCAACACAGAACAGATGAACCAGAAAATCACTGGTAGTCTTGATATCAACATGAGCTTCATGGTCTGCCATTTTCTGACCATGAAGCACATTTTTCACGGGTAAGATCTATGCCATAGAAGTTAGGCAGTTTTTGCCCTAAATGTCCTCAATAATTAGCTTGGATTTTCTAAATGCAATTTTATCAATCTGTAAAGCAGCTAAACTTACTTCAGAAACACAACTCTTAAAAATCCTCAGATGTAATTTTGGTTCCTTGAATCCTTATGACTAGGGTTTCTCCAATATTTCTTACATTAAATATAGCTGATGCTTTCTCATCAAACCAATCTTTCTAGGATCAACCACCTTCTTGGCTCCCCATTTTTTTTTTTGAATCCTCACCTGAGCATATATTTATTGATTTTAGTGAGAGAGGAAGGTTGTGTGTGTGTGTGTGTGTGTGAGATAACTATTGATTAGCTGCCTCCAATATGTGCCCAGATCAGGAATCAAACCTACAACTTAGGTATGTGCGCTGACTGGGTAATGAACCTGCAACCTTTTTGGTGTATTGGTCGACACGCCAATTGAGCCACCTGGCCAGGCATTCTTGGCTCCCTTTTTGCCACCTTTCCTAAGGTGCTTATACTTTGCTGCCTGCCAAGATGCTGCTCAGAGAGCCAAAAGGGCCCTTAGCTCACAGAGTCTTTCCTTGGAGTTCATGGATGGTCTTCAGAAGTTCCATGGACTGCTTCATTGTTTAGAAAATTGTATTTGCTTGTCCACATGTGCATTTTTTGGAGCTACAGCTTTCATTTCATTTTTGAAAGAGTTCTTCAATCGAAAAACTACTTTAGACTTCTGCAAAGTTTTTAGAAAACTATACTTTGCTCTGATTTGCCTAAATTTATATTTCTATGAGTGTTTATCTTCTTATATAGGAGAGTAGAAGAATATCACTTATTGTCGTTAAGACATATAAATTTTTTGACAGATATTCTGTACTTTGATGTATGTTTCCAATAGAGGATCCGAAGAGGCCATAAGGGATTAAAGAAAATGACAAATCTTTGCTATTATAAAATTTGGTTTGGCATTTATAATGCAGATGTAGAGCCTGCCAGATCTGTGTGGTGTAGGGAGAAAGTGCTGAGTGTCAGAGTGCTGGAGTCTTGTTTGGTCTGCCTGTTCATTGACTAGCTGTGGGTTGTGAGGCTAATATTTTTCTAATATCCTTTCTGGACTTTAGTTTTCCTATTTCTAAAATGAGATAGTTTTCTTTTATTTTTAAAGTCCCTCCAGCTCTGTAATTTTTTGATTTAATATTTCTTCTTTACAAGACTAGAAAGTATTATTAACTCTGGCTATATTTAGGAAATATGATAATAAATCTGATTTCTGTTCATGTTAGATTTTCATTTCTTAAAGTAAGTTTTCAAATGTTTGCATGGTATTAAAAGCCTTGCTAATGATCTCTCTTTTATTTTTTTTAAGATTTTATTTTTAGAAAGAGGGGAAAGGGAGGGTGGGGAGGGAGAGAAACATCGATGTTTGAGAGATACATTGATTGGTTAGCTCTCACATACCCCTAACTGGGGACCTGGCCTGAAACCCAGGCATGTGCCCTGACTGGGAATTGAACTGGTAACCTTTTGGTTCACAGTTCACTGAGCCACACCAGCAGGGGCTAATGATCTTTTGCGATACTAAAAATTGTTATTCAGTGGTGACACTAAACTAGCTTAAGATTTTTTTTTAAAGATTTTATTTATTATTTTTCAGAGAGAGGGGAAGGGAGGGAGGGAGAGAGGGGAAGGGAGGGAGGAAGAGAGGAAGAGAAACATCCATGTAGGGTTGCCTTTCACCTGCCTCCAATTATGGACCTGGCTGGAGACCTGGCTTGCAACCTGGTTATGTTGCCCTGGCTGGGAATCAAACCAGTGACCTTTGGGTTTGCAGGCCAGCACCTTATCCACTGTGCCACCAGCCAGGGCTTAGCTTACCATTTTTTAAAGAAACAATCACTATAAATGTTTTTACTGATTGAAAATATACTAAATGTTAATTAAAGTAAATTGTGTTGCTGTGAACAACATTTTGTTAGCATTTTCAGTGGGTTTTACATGAAAAATAACAAGGCACATTTCTTTTATAGTGTGCAGATAGACCTATCCTTGAATATGTATTTTTAAATGGTGAAGTTTTATTATCATACTTTTCAGCATTTTATTTGGAATTTTCACATGTGAAGAATTGCTCAGTTAAATTGAACATGCGGATAAAGATGGGAGATACATTGGGCCCTTCATCAGAGTTCAGTTATGTTCTAGACAACTCTGTCCAGTAGGACTTTCTGAGATGATGAAAATGTTCTATTTCTGCTGTATTTAATATGGTAGCCACTAGCCTCATGGGGCTGCCAAGCACCTGAAATGTGGCTAGTGTGACTGAGGAACTGAATTTTAAATTTATTTAATTTTAGTTAATTTAAATTTGAATGAGTAGCCACATGTGGCCAGAGACTACCATATTGGAGAATGGCTCTCCAGAACTTCCCATCATAAATATTTTCTTTAGCTACTAATTTATTTCTATTTCCTTCTAATGGTTCACAGGGGTAGAAGAGGGTATAAGGAGGAAATATTGGTAATGGGAAAAATACAATAAACTATTAAGAGTAGTATATACATGCTGTTTTTATTTTCTTGTATTCCATACCTTCTTTATTTTAAAGTGTTAATTCAAATTAATATTTGTATGTGGTTTAAAAAAAAAGGACATACAAGGCTTTCTTCTTCTCCCACCTCTAGGCCTACCCCAATTGGCAATCATTCTTATCCCAATTTGACATCCGTTTATCTGGAGGGGGTCTCTGTAATTAATATACTTTAACATCTCTAGTGGTTTCATTTCTATCTGCTTTGCTCACTCACTTCCCCTCCTTTCTTGGACTCTAAATGTTAAGTTCTTCAGGTCCCGGAACTGTTTGTTTTCATGTGTGTGTTTTAATTTTCCCCCCGCACTGTTTCTCTGTAGGTAATCACCCTCATTCTCATGGCTTCCAATACTTTCTTTCAGCCAGGGACTTCCAGTTTTGGGTTTTAGTTTAGATGCCTCTTGAGTTTCCAGCCCATTCATCCTTCTGCTGGTATAGATATATATGGGTGGGTTATAAGGCATCTTAAACTCAGCATGTTCAAAACTGAATTCTTGATAATCAGCTTTCCCTCAATCTGTTCTTTTTCTTATCTTCTCCATCTCAGTGACGCATCACCATCCAGTCAGCTGTGCATGCCACCTTGATCTGCATGTTTCTCTTACTTCCCATAATCAGTTCATCATTCCAGGTCCATTTCTTTATAACAACTTAACCTTACTCAAAGCTACCATCATCTTTTTTCTAGATTATCACAGCTGCGCGTACTGGTTTCCTTTATTCCTGGACCTTCCAATAATCCACAGCAATTAAGAGCTGTCAATTGAGTCATTGCCAAACCTTCTCCAGGTCTTACTGCTTTGGATTAAGTTAGAAAATTCCAAAAATGGCTTCAAAAGTTCTGTAAGAAATGGACCCTGCACACCTCTCCAATCTTATATTTTTCCAGTTTTCCCTTGTTACTATGCTACAGCTATAGACTGGCCTCCCTTCTTTGCTCTTTCTTATTTTGAGCCATCACATATATTGTTCTGTCCCTGTAATGAGCTTTGCTCTACTTTCTGCCACAATGCAGTTATTTGAAAGTTTTACTTCTTCAGAGATGCCTTTTCTGTTCATTCTCAGTTTACATTATTGTCTGTACTGTTCTCACCCCCAAGATTCCCATATAAGAGTTAATACACATCTTAAAATGGGAACTTGGCGGGTGTTTTTTCACAAGCATACTGATAAAGCTTTAAGGAATGTCAATCTCTGCAGTTGATTGTTGAGGTGGCATTGCAGGTATGTTTCCTAATAAAATGATTTAGATCTTAAGAAGCCAAAACCTTCTGTTGAAATAGTTCTCTATCATAATGGGCTAATGAGATGACTGTAGTGCCAATCTATAGCTAAATAATGCATGTTTGTTATTTAAAATTTTATTTACAGTATTGAGGAGGACTGTTCAAACTCGTCCTGCTCCACGGATTCCTCCAACTGTGGAAGTAATTGAGAAGGACCAAAATTGGGAAAAGAAGACCTTTCCAGCTAGCACAGACATTCAGAATTCAAGTGAAGAGAATCATCTCTTCACTCAGAGGTGGAGGGTCTCTCACATGGGAGAAGATTTGGAGAATAAGACTCAGGCTCCTTTTGTGAACCTCTCACAGCCCCTGTGCAATTCCCTCTCAGACACTCAGCAGCCCAGGAACCCTGCATTCTCAGAAGAGCCCCCAGTGTTGGGGGATGGGCAACAGCTTAGAACAAAGGAGGCATTAATGCAAAGAAAGGACATCATGGCACGAATTGCTGAGTTGACACTGCAGAATTCAGCTATCAAGGCCCACCTGAGTAATATTATTGGGCCAGGGGGAGAGCAAGGGGATGGACTTCGGGAGTTACACAAAGAGGAGACAAGTCACACAAGCAACATGACTGCTGTGAGTATACCAGTCAAGGGCTGACATGGACATGGAGGAATTTTGGTACATTGCTGGAGGGCCTTAAGGGGCTTCTTTCCAGATGTAATCCTGGGTATCTTTGAGCTTGCTGCTAGATAGCTTGTGCTGTCGTGTTCTTATTACAAAATAGGTAGAAGCTATTTGTCAGTTTCTTTCTCACATACAATAACAGAGGACAACATAAAAGAAAAAAATGAATGAATGAAGAAAATAGGATAAAGGTAAAATGTGTAACAAGGCCAAAATTAAGCTAGGAATGAAGTTTTAAATAAAATGTGGAATTAATATGACTTAAAAATTTGCCACACAGCTACATTTTAATTGAAAGCATTTTTATTCTATTTTTTAAGATTTTATTTATTATTTTTAGAGAGAAGGGCAGGGAAGGAGGAAGAAAGGAAAAGAAACATCAATGTATGGTTGCCTTTCACCTGTCTCCAGCTACAGACCCGGCTGGAGACCTGACCTCCAACCTGGTTATGTGCCCTGACGGGGGAATTGAACCAGCAACCTTTGAGTTTGCAGGCCAGCACCTTTCCACTGAGCCACCAGCCAGGGCAGCATTTTTATTTTTAAAGGGACTCATAAAAAAGAATTATGTGTAGTTGGCCTTCAACTCATGACACAATTCACTTTCCTATAGAAATGATTTTAAAGGATTTTAAAAGTCAAACTCTAATATATTGTATATATGAGATCATCTGAAGATCTTGCTACAAGGCTTTTTCTGATTGAGTAGGTCTAAGGTAGGCCCTGTGCATTTCTAGTAAATTTTTAAATGTTGCCAGTCCAAGAATTGTATACTTTGTGTAGCAAAAGTCTACATATTATGATGCAGTAATTTTGTAAGTTAAATGAACTATGGGCTAACCTGATAACATAAACTTCATTTCCTTGTTTGTGGGGAGAAAAGGGATCCTAAACTCCAGCTGGGGAGAGTTTATAATGTACATTCTCATGCTGGTCCCAGTGATGGAAGAGGCTTCTTCTCACTTCTTTATGACCTGTAGTGACTCCTGTCAGGCTTCTGAGAGGGAACAGGACAGTGAGCAGCGGGAAGGAGCTGGCGAGCATCTTGAGTTAGGAGTTTCAGGGTTGAAAGCTCCCATAAGGACTTTATCAGTGGTGAATTGAGCACTTCCAGAGGAAGGTTGGGAGATGAGGGGATAGTAAGGTGTGGGGATAAGGGCCGTGTCTGTCAGCGCTGGCTTGTGGGAAATAAGGGCAACCTGGGCGTGTCAGAAGGGGCTGGCAGAAGAGGAGCCAGAAAGGAATGTTAGGAGCGGGCCGCAGCCATCCGTATAGATATATGTAAGTATAAACTGCCTCAGTTTTGAGTCATTGGAAACACTTCCATGTTTGCAATGATTTAAAGATTATTTAAACAGGCAACTTTTTAAAAAAGGCAGAGTTAAAAGTTGAGTTTGCCTCCTTTTCTAATTAGTATATAGATCAGGCTAGAGAGGACGATCTATTATTGCCCTTTTTGTTGTCAGGATTGCAAAGTGATCTTCCATGTGGTTTTTGCCTATCTCTTTTTAAACTAATGAGCATAACCTATAAATTACTAATTTCTTTTAGAGATTTTCCCCCCCAAAGGGACATATTCAGCTAAATGAAATAATTAAGAATGACACACATGTTTCAGGAATTTTCATATTAAACTTACATTATATTCCTTGGGTAGCTATTCTTTTTCCTTTTTGTATTCCTTTCCAGTCACCAACTGTCTTGAAGTGTGTGTGTGTGTGTGTGTGTATATATATATATATATATATATATATATATATATATATATATATTTGCCTAGGGATCCTGGCATATTGTCGGAAGGAGTAATAAGGGTTCTAGAAATCTTTACCAAATCATGGTGCATCTATGAAGATTATAATTATAGAATCATCTCTATGCAGGCCCTTTTGTATATTGTGATTCAGAACCCAGATCTGGCATTAATAGGTGTGATACTTAGAAGCCAGGTCTCTAAAAGTATTTTGTCTTTGCTTGTGTGAGCTTTTGTGAATTTAGACAAACACTAAGAGATGCAGGGAAGCTTTGTCCCACATACACTTGGTGGACAGAGGGACTAGAGGACTTATGTGGCACCAGTATTAGAAGGATTATTATCCCTTTGTTTTAGTCCTAATTTTTCAGTTAGGTGACTTATGAATTCTATTGTTTATCCACCACTCAAGTTTGCATATAGCAAGGGCTATGAGTATTAACTTGCTGGCTCTTAGTGCAAGAGTTTATGCTTACAAAAATTCAGAATTATTTGGACTACTTTTAACATGGAATTTGTGCCTTTTTTGAAAAGACTTTTCCAGCAGCACAACCTCTAACACCAAGCAGCATGGAGGAACGGATTGCAGAATTGAACCGGCAGAGTATGGAGGCTCGTGGAAAGCTCTTGCAGTTAATAGAGCAGCAGAAACTTGTTGGTCTGAATCTTTCCTCTCCACCAGTATCACCTATTCAGTCACCTCTCAGAGCTTGGGCTGATTGGTCTCAAATTCATGATTCAAAAGGTAATAGAGTTTAAAAGCTAAGAAGTTCTGACTTTCTTGATTTTCCAAGTATAGATTGGACTGAAGAGATCTCAGAGAACATATATTTCAGTGCCTTCAATTTTATATAGAAAGAAACAGGCTAAGTCACAGAATAAGTGACAGGTAGAACTGGAAGGCTAGTCTCCTGTTAGAGAACTGTCCCATGGTGCTGAAGAACCCAGTGTCTGGGTTCTTAAGTTAGTTTACATGGAAATTGGACTCATTACAGTGTATGATTTACTTAAGACATAGGCTGCATAAAATACAAGCATCAAAATTATAATTTAGAATTTCATCAGCAACAAGTTACAAGTTATTCTGTTGAAATCATTCAAACATTAATTTGTAAATTAAACTTAATTTTTATATTTAGGAATGTGAAAAGCTAGAGAGGATTTCTAAATATACCAGGGCAGTGACTGGAAAATTTGTTGCCAGTATTTACATTAAAAAAGGTACTGATGAAATGAAGTAGATCTCAAGTAGCTCTTTAGTCAAAAATTGAATTATTAAGATCCTCAAGGAGGGTTCTAACTGTCAGGAGGGAAAAAAGTTCTGCATTGGCAGGTGGTGTATTCCCTCAGACACTCAGGCATTTGAGTTTTAGAAAGACTCATATGTCCTCTGGCTTGGTTGAAGTAGGTTTCCTTTAACGGATCTGCTAATAAGACTGTTTCTCTCAGAAGTTACTTCCTTTGTGAAACTATAGACCCAGAAAGCAGGCTTTTTCTGAAATGACTGGAAAATGACAGATGATGCATTTTCCTAGGGCCCTTCCTCTTTAGTTTAGGCTTCTTCAAATGATAACTTTGTTTACTGTTCTTCATAGTCACTGAAGTCTAGATGTAGTTTCTAATGAAAATGAATAAATTAAAGCATTCAGTAAGTGTGTACACTGCACCTGCCATGCTCTGGCCACTGGGGATACTGCATCAAACAGGACGAGTCCCTGCCCTACTCGACAACTTTAGTATTCAACTTAGGAAGCAGGCCATAAACAAATAAATAAATATATGAGATAATGTCAGAGCTAAGAACAATGAAGAAAAATAAAGCAGATTACTCTTAAGAATAATTCTGTGATTAAATAAGACATCTTCTGTTTTAATAGTTCTTTAATGTAAAAACAAAAACATTTTTGTTATCTTATTTAGTCCTCAACAAACCCTCAGAGTAGACAGAGCTGATATCTGATAAATAAGTAAACTGAGATGTAAATAATTTGTGGTTTGTCCTAAGTTCTAAAGCAAATTGGTAAATTTGTGACTGTCCTTGTCATTCCAGTGATTATAGCTCTTAAGATATTATTTTCTTAAGTCTTGGTTTCACAGGAACAAAATAAAAATAAATCATATGCTCTAAAACTTCTGTTTTGTTGGGTAACTGAGGAATATGTAAATAGGGGTTCATTACCTCTTAAAGCCCAGAAGTCACTGGTTTAAGCAGTGATTCATGGGAGCCTCTGTGAAACTAACTGGGATGGACAGAAAGCCTTTCTTTAGTAGATACTTAGTAAATATTTGTTGGTTGATTACCTCTATTTCTGAATATTGAAAATGTACATTATTATTGACATGGCCATATGAACTCTTCAGCCAACTTTCCCCCCCAATTATTAAAGTCTTCAGTAATAGTAATAATAATAATGTAATAGATTTAGAAGACTTAAAGTTTTACTGAATGACTTCAGATCATTTTTTCTTTTTTCTTTTTTTTCTTTCAGAAAACTTTAGATAAGCTAATTTTGACAAATCTCAAATTCTTTAGGGCTTGCTCTTAATTTCTGTTTTTCACTTCCAGATCTGACATGATACCACTTGTCTGAAGATTCTGGCTCTCTATGAACTGGCATGCTACTGAATTGACACTAGTAACTAAAGTTTCTTGTCTCACAGCTCATTTAAAAAATAATCCTTCAAGTATATCTGTGGGCCATAACGATAAAAATACAGAAAGAACCCCCAAATTTATAATGTGAAGTTTGCAGTAAGATAGCAATCAAGTTAAATTTTATATTTTTATTTTAATGAAAGGTAATGAACTAATATTTATTTTTATATTTTAGAAGGAGGAAAGAGGACAATTGAGGTATCTATTCCAGGAGCAGAAGCCCCAGAAAGCTCAAAATGCAGTACTGTCTCTCCTACCAGTGGAATAAATACAAGAAGGTAGGGTTACAACATGAATAATTACTTTAAAAAATGCTAAGAATGTGGTATGTTATTCTCTTTGTGAAAAAATAAAGTACATAATATCTGACTTAGGTTCAGACTCATGTAAAGAAATAAAGTAGTTGAACAGGAGAATTGGGAGGGGGGAGAAAAGGAGTAGAAAGCATGGGTTAGCTATTGAAAACAAAGCTGGGATAATAGCATAAATAGAATGCTTTATGGGTCATAGAAGTAGGAGATAATACATGACAGGGTGGGTAAATTGACCACTAGTATTTTCCTCCTTTATAATAAAGAGACTGAAGCTCATAGAGTTAATTGTGTATTTTGCCTATGTGGGTCACATGTTGGTAAGTAGTGGCAGTAGGGGTGGACCTATTGGGCTTTCCATCTCCACTGGTGCCTACTGTTAACAGCGCTGCTCCAGGCTTGTTACTCTTCCACTCCATGGTCATGGGTCGTGGGTCTGGGTCGGTTGGGTTGCCTTCTTCACCTCTTCACATCCTTTTTTCCCCTTTAATGTTAACACATTGTTGACTGGCAGTTTTACACAAAAGCTACTGCAAATGCAAACACGAATTAACTTCTTATTGGTCACACTTGGGCTTGAAAACACAAAAGTTTTTTCATGACTTGTCAACAATGTGTTAACGTATTAGTGTGATACTGTAATGGTAGATACATGTGATTATACATTGTCAAAACCCATAGAATGTACAACACATTGCATGTACCCTAATGTAAACAATAGATTTAGTTAATAATAATGAACCAATAATATCTCATCAATTATAACAAACATACCACACTAAGAATAATTAGTTGTTAATAATAGGAGAAACTGGGTGGGATGGGGAGAGGTGGAATGGGGAGTGGTTGAGGTATTGGAACTCTTGGTACTTTACACTCAATCTTTCTGTAAATCTAAAACTACTCAGAAAAAGATAAGTCTTAATTTTAGAAAAGGTTTAGGTTAGTGAAAATATGTTACAAATAACTTACCTCATCTGGACCTAAGTCAGCCATGCCTTTCTAATCTCTTGTCGTTTTGAGAATTGTTAGTCTTACATAATGATAGATTACTCTCTCTTTCTTATTCCTCACAAATAGGTCTTCAGGGGCTACTAGTAATTCCTGTTCTCCATTAAATGCCACATCAGGAAGTGGGGGAGTCACACCTGTTAATTCAAGAGCAAAGGTATATGATAAAATGTAATTGTTAACTGTGTATAAGGATAGGAGGGTGAGGGTGGAAGGTGACTGTTTTAGTGATTTTCATTCTTAAGTATTATTTTTGTTATCCTAAAGGTGATATAAAATTTTCAAAAATTAATAAATATTATTTTACCCTCATTAGAAAAAAAGCCATATCCTTTTTTTGTTTTCTAAGGTAACTAAGGAATAAGATAAAATTCAATAGGATTGTAACAATACTTAAAGGCTAGAAATGGCTGGTTTTAGGAGGAGCTTCCCAAATAGTGTGGCAAGACACGAACATATGCTTTAAATATGTTGTAGTTATACTGAGATAATGGTTCCCTCAGTCCTTGCCATGGCTGGGTGAGGCTTGGGATAGTCAGAGCCCTGGGGCCAGTCACTTTCTGGGACCCCAATATTTCAGATCTGAGGACTACTGGTTGTAGAGTTATGGCACAAAGGATGAATAAATGTCTTACATATTTTTCATGTGTTTTCATTTAGTATAGGATTGTATAAAAACTAAGCATCTCACAAAAGATCCAAAATTTTTGCAAAGGACATTTTTGTGTGTTGGTAATACAGCAAAATATAGTTCCTTTGAGTGTTTGGCATAGCAGATTATAAGGATATCTTTAAAATAATAAATTTTACTCCTGAAAACCTGAGCTACCAACTTCTGATAAAGGGGAAATCTTCTTTGTTGTTCTTATTACTAACTTTAGTAATTAGACCAAATAGTTTCAATAACATCACGTATTTATAGTTTGAACTAATGGAGAGCTGGTATCCCAATTATCCAACACTAGAATATTTGACCTTTGCTGTTTTACTATATTCTTAAAATGCTATGAAGTGAGAACTGTACTTTGTACAATTTATTCTCAGTTTCTGGAATTTAGTAACACATTTAATTTACAAGATTAAATAACTTATTTTTAAAAATTGTACCTATAATTGCATAAAATACTGGATTTATCATTTTAAAAAAGTTAAGTCCCCTAAATTAACAAGGGTACCTGTTGACTAGGGATCAGTTACTCAGAAGTGTCTCTGGAAAAGTAAACTAGGGGTTTAATTTTCATTGCTATTCATTGGCATAGTATAACTTTGATTTTGTGTACTTACATGAACACATATTTCTGATTAGTGTCTAAATCCTTTTTGCATCTTTGTTTCAACAGATGGAGAAACAAAATGAAGAAGGCTGGTTTGCTCTTTCTACCCATGTATCATAAGTGAAGTCAAGTTTTACAGTTTCTTCTCAGTAGCACATTCTTGAATAGCATATTCTTTCCACTCCCCTTTCCCTCCCTGCTCTTGCTTTCAGGTTTTTATGTCCTTCTTTTAGATAAAACTACAAAGATCTTGTAGAACAAAGAAATAAAGCAATTATTTTATTTTTGAACTTTACATCAATTAACCAACTGTCAACCTCCTGTAAATGAAGTTTTTGCTATAGGAAAATTAAAGTTTCATATTCTAATATTTCATAAGTATATTAAAGTTTTTTTAAAGTAATATATTATTGCCTTTATTCAGATATATTTTGTCTAGTATACCTTAAATACTGATGTATTTTATTTTTATTTTCTGAAGAACTAAGTTGTTTTGCATATAACTTACAATAGAATGCCTTTTTGTGATTAAAGTCTGGCTTTCAGAAAAATTTAACACCCTCTTTGGTTTTTTATTTTGGGAAAGTCACTGTAGTCCATTATTCTTTCCATCAAGTAGAATGTACAGTTTTGAAAAGTAGACATGAGAGTAATTGTTTATATTTGCTTCAGCATGTAAGAATGATTGAATATATTGAATATATTACAAAATTCTTATATGGTCTTTAAATGTGAAAGTGTCATCAATAATGGTAATGTGCATAAAATAAGTAATGATCATAGAGCTCAAATATCTTAAGTGCAAGTAACTAATAGATATATTTAGTTTTTGAAATAGAATTGGATACAAAATGTTGATTTTAATTTTCCCAGTTCTGAATCCACTAAGCTTTCAGGGTAGGTCTTTCCTTAAGGCATCTGTTTGGCTTTCAGACAATGGTTTCTATCTTCTTTTTTTTTAAGATTTTATTTCATTATTTTTAGAAAAAGGGGAAGGGAGAGAGGCAGAGAGGGAGAGAGACATTAATGTATGGCTGTGTTTCACCTGCCCCCAGCCACAGACCTGAGTGGAGACATGGTTTGTAACCTGGTTATGTGCCCTGGCTGGGGAATCGAACCTGCGACCTTTGGGTTTGCAGGCCGGCGCCTTATCCACTGTGTTACCAGCCAGGGAATGGTTTCTATCTTAAACATAATTTTTTAATTATCTGTGCCCCTTGGCTGTATAATAGGAATTCTCAACCACCAAGTGAAGTGGTTATGGGGTGGGAGAAGCACATTTAAACTGTGTATCTGTGAAACTTTCTCAGATAAAAATTTTCCTTCTCTTGCAATTGTAAGCCACCATTCTAGTTGTGGTGGTTGAAAATAGTATTATTTTCTTCTGGCATCGCTGATTTTATTTACATAAAATCATCTGTATTCATTTGCATTGTTGTAGATTCTGCCATCCATATTGCACTTTCTGAAACTTGGTATTTAATAAATATTGTCCCTCCTTGGGATACAAACCAAGTTAGTGTTATTTCTTATATATTTTTAAGTTTATTTACTTATTTTTTAAAGATTTTATTCATTATTTTTAGAGAGAAGGGCAGGGAGGGAGGAAGAAAGGAAGAGAAACATCAGTGCATGGTTGCCTTTCACCTGCCTCCAGCTATAGACCTGGCTGGAGACCTGGTTTACAACCTGGCTATGTGCCCTGGCTGGGAATTGAACCAGCGACTATTGGTTTCATGGAGTGATACCAACCCACTGAGCCACACCAGTGTGGCATGAATGCATTCTTTTTATATTCATTTTTCTTACTGATCTCCAACAGTTTGGCTCTTTATCACCACCCTCCGTTATATTCCTGTAAACCTTAAAAGCCATGATTCTCAACTTTGGGAGCATTTAAAAAATGCCCACTAGACTACTTGAGGGCTTGTTGAGGCATTAGCATGCTATTTTCACAAGCTCAAAATGATTTAATACAAAGCCAGAGTGGAGAACCATTGCAAAAACCTTTTACCACTAGCTCACTGGCAACCTGTTGATGGACATTTAAGTATCCATCTTGTTAATGTTGGTTTTTGCTACAGAAGTAGATTTTAAAACTCCCAAGAATACTAGATTTAAAGAGCCTTTTTATCTTAGGCCTTCTACAGCAGTTCTCAATGTCAGCCTCTGTTAGCATCATCTGGGGACCTTCTAATTCCTGATGTCTAAGTCTTGATACACACCAAGTAAATTAGAGTATTGGGGCAGGACACAAACATCAGTTAAAAAAAGCCTCCTAAGATGATTCCAATGTGCAGCCAAGTTTGGGAAACATCATTACAAAGATATTTATTGTCCCCTAATCATAAATTGGTGCCCACTTGGTTTTAATTAATGGTTAAATTACTTAGAGTAAGGTCTCTTTATCAGCTTTCAGAGCCAACTGCATCAGTGGGTCTCAAAGTCTGAACCCAAGTCAGAAACATTAGCATCACCTGGGGTACTTGTTGGAAATGAAAACTCTTAGTCCCTGCATCTAGATCTCTTGTTCAGAAACTGGTGTCTGTTTTAGTAAGCTCTTTCTGTGATTCTGTTGCATGCTCAAGGTTGAGAAACAGTGATCTATAGTACTGCAGAGGGTGAACTCTGTTCTATTTGACTGTTATGTACTTACTATATTTATATTTACTTTTTAAGATTCCAAAATCAGATTACTTGTGTTTGTTTTGTTTAGACTCATGGTTTTGGAAACTATGTAACTTCTCCAATATGCAATAGAAAGCTGCTGATCACTTGCCAGACTTTAATAAAACTGATAGTTCTCCAAATGGTTGCTTGGGAGAAAAAGTAGACCAATCAATAATTAAGCCCATAGTTGTGATACAGCCATTCCTATACTGTATAGTAAAATAATTTGGGTTAGCAGAATTTAATAATAATTTGCTATTTTCTAAGTGCCAGGCACTGTTTTAGCCACTTGACATGACTAATGACACCTTTATGCATATAGGTACTACTATCCTTATTTTGAAGATGAAATGTCAGGCTGTGATTGCACTCTCAAGGTTACACAACCAAGGAGTGGTGGCACTAGAATGGGAACACAGGCAGTCTTTCTCCAAAGCCTGTACTCTGCTGCCATCCTATAGTGTGCATGGTATGAAAGCATCATAATAATCATTGCTATTGGCAGACACTGTGCTAAGCTGCAGTATCCCCGTTATTTCATTTAAATCTTACAGTAAAGCTCTGGCTGGTATGGCTCAGTGGATTGAATGCCGGCCTGCAAACCAAAGGGTCACTAATTCAATTCCTAGTCAGAGCACATGCCTGGGTTGCAGGCCAGGCCCTCTGGCAGCCACAGATTGCTGTTTCTGTCCTTCTCTTTCCCTAAAAATAAATAAAATCTTTATAAGAGCAGATGAATTAAAGAAAATCTTACAGCAAACCCATGAGTTAGACATTAAATGCCACCCACCCTCATTACATGTGAGTAAATTGAGCCCTGGAGGTAAAAGAAGTTGTCTCATGTCAGAATGCTTGTAAGAAGTAAAACCAACACTTGAAGCTTTTTAAAAAATAATTATTGGACTCCTCCTGACTTCTAGGAAATAACTAATACAACACAGCAGCTAAGGATGTAAGTATTGCAATCGGAATGTTTGGATTCGAATGCTATCCTGCCACTTGGGCTGTCTCCCTTGAAAAATTAATCCCATCTTTCCCTATAAAGTTGTGAGGATTAAGTGAGGTAAATACATGTAAATATGCTAAGAATAGATCCTGATTTACAATAAACATTCAGAAATAACTGACAATTTTTAGTGTACAAATAAATACACTATTTTCTCTTTCCAGGTTTTAAAAGACATTATGTAGTGACTTTATTATTTTTCTCTGATTAACAAGTTGAACCCAGTGCTTTTAATTTCAAGGTATTTTGCCTGAAAAAGATGTTTGGAGGTTGAAAGAAAACATATTGAGCATATTTGAAAATGTAACTAACATGCTATCTAAAAATAAGTTTCTTATGTATTCTGACTTCAGACAGTTTGGGTATACCATTTAATAATAGCAAGAATAGGTCTTTTTAAAAAATCCCATAGAATACTTTCTAAAGAGAATGCCTGACTGTTGCCAACAAATGCATGGTATAAAGTTTTTGGAAGGTTGTTATGTAACATTATGGAAACCAATAAAATGAATACAGCTGTGTACCCTGGTCAACTTTACTGACAACTACAGCTATTTAAAGAGGACAATTCCTTGGCCTTATTTATTTTTAGAGAGAGGGGCAGGGAGGGAGAGAAGCATTCATGTGAGAGACAGACATCAATCGATCGCCTTCTGTACTCACCCTTCCTGGAGACAAAGCTGAAATCCAGGTCTGTGCCCAGACTGGGAATCCAACCTGTGACCTAGCACATTGTGGGATGACACCCAACCAACTGAGCACTCAGGTCAGTGCCAGGCATAAGTTTTTGTTTCTTTTGGGTAAATACCTTGGATGTGAAATGGTATGGTATACATTTAAACTTTCTTTTAAAAATAAAATTTTACCAAAAGAAACTTCCAAATGGTTTACCAAAGTGCCATTTTACATCCCCAGCAGTAGTGTGTGAAAGTTCCAGTTGCTCCATATCCTTCCACATTTGGTGCTGGCAGTTTAAAAAATGTTACTCATTCCAATGAGTGTGGTGTGTGTGCACTGTTGTGTGCATCCCTCGGAGGACTACTGTAAAGTATCTTTGCATGTGTTTATTGACCAAGTATATATCTGATACGAGGTATTCAAAGACTTCTGCGCATTCAAATAATTAGGTGGTTAGTCTTTCTTATTGAATTAAGAATCATTTATATTTTCTGGATATTATTGCATATAGCCTATATTATTGCAATGTTGTCAGCATTTTATTTATAAGATTTTATTTTATTATTTTTAGAGAGAGAGGAAGGGAGAGAGGCAGAGAGGGAGAGAAGCATCAATGTATGGTTGCCTTTCACCTGCCTCCAGCTAGGGACCTGGCTGGAGACCTGGCTTGGAACCCAGGCTTATTCCCCCAGCTGGGACTTGCAGGGAGGACCCTTCAGTGTGGAGGCCACCTGCTCAATCCACTGAGCCACGACAGCCACACTTTTGTGGGCATTTTAAAACAACGTAGTCAATAACACTAGATATTTAAAAATCAGTTTGAGCTCCGCTGTACCACAGAGCACTTGAGCAAACTGCCAAACAGAAACCGGTCAAGCTCTGGAGCTCTGCACCCCACGTCCTAGACCAAGAAGCCCACTACATAAACATTTTATTTACTCTTGAAGGTCAACAGAGGTAAGGTAGTGTGAGATAAGTAGCTAAATAAATAAAAGCATCGTTAAGTATCTTTGCTGATGCTGGTACTCATCACGGGATCTTTTGGGCCATTTTTAGGTATTAGCCAGGTATTTTCAAAAGTATTCAAAAGTCATTCTTTTAAACAATATAACATCTTTAGGATAATAATATACACGGTGTAAAAATTAAACTGGGATAATAAACTGGTAGACTGCTGGGCTTTTCTATTTGGTTTTGAACCTGAGTCACAAGCAACGAAATAGCCGGCACCAAAGGGCAAGCCAGCCTGCGAGTCCCAGCACCGCCTGGGGGGTTCCCGGAAGTCAGCGCCTCTGGGCCACGCATGCGCCTCACCGTTGCCACGGTAACTGCAGTAAACGGAGAGCTTGAGGAAATGCTGTGACCAAGATCTCGGCGGTGGTCGTTTCCTTGGGTGAGTTTGGACCCCGGCACAGGGTAGGTCCCACAACTTCCCTGGCAAATCTGTTAGCGAGTAAGAAAGCAATGAACCCGACTTGGAGGTTTTTTTGTTTTTATTTTTAGGCTGAACCAGCATCCAGAGTTTAGAGTCTAGACACTTCCCTTGTTCCTATGGGTCAGTTCAACAAACATTTGAAGCTCCATGAAGCATTCTCAGGCGTGGAGCTAGAAACTGGGGGTACAGAGTGGACACCGTTCCTGCCTCCAAGTATCCCATAATCTGACCAGGGTGGAGAGCAGTAGTATGGGTTAGACTGAGCTAAACAGAAGCAGGGAATCTGGGGGCCAAGTGCCTGGGACCCACGATCAAGCAAGCCACCCGTCCCCACACTTAGCTGTGTGACACTTGGCAAGTTGAGCCTTCTTCACTTGTTTCCTCATCTCTAAGAAAAAAGATAGATGGCAATGCTAATCTCATCGGGCTCTTGTTACAATTAAATAGGATAATGTAGGTAAAGTGTGTGCACACGAATGACTCATAGTAGGTGCACAATAAATATTTGTTGCCTACAGGAGATATAGCAGCATACAAGCAATCAGTGTGTCCCGTAAATTGCGAGTTATTCTGGATGGCTATGGACTAAAATTTTCATGAAGAAGAAGAGGTTGAGGAGAAACTAGGGACAGAGAAAATAAGGAGCTGAGCTACAGACCCTAAACTGAAGGACCCTTGTACCGTGCCAAGGAATCTGAGTTCTTATTTTGAGGCAATGAGAACCATTAAGGACTTTACACAAGAAGAGTGGCACATTGAAAGCTGTTTTAGAAATATAAGAGGCCATATAGAGATGGGAGAGACAGGGATGAGGCTGTAGTCGGGTGGAGCTAAGGAGACACCATGAGGACCAGAATTAGGGTAGCAACAGTGGAACAGAAAGTAGGGGATGCATTCAAAAGGCTTAAGAACTATACATTTGATGACAGGGCTTGGAAACTAATTGCATCTGCTAGGGGAGGGGCAAAGATTCAAAAAGTAACTGCTCTGCTTTTTCATCTTAAAAAGCACATAACAGAGTCATTTTGAGCACTACAAGGTCTGTCCCAAAAGTATCGAGCCAATGTGAATATAATAAAACGTCTGTGCACTTGATACTTTCAGGACAGACCTCGTAAGGGACACAGTATGTGTAAAATCCTTAATACTATGCAGGACACACAGAAAACATTAACAAGTCAACCAACTGGTAGTTGATGTGTTGAGAAATTAGTCTTTAGGTTAGAAAAGATGCTGAGAGGGAAGACTAATTTGGGAAGGAAGTTACCAACTACTAAACTGTATTATTCATGTACATAGGCAATATATAGTCCCTCTCAGCATCTTTTCTAACCTAAAGACTAATTTCTAGTAATGAAGGTCCCCAAACTGGGGATGCTTTAGGAAATGGATTAAACTTCATTATTCAAAGGTGAACATACCTAATCTCTACCTCAACAGACTCTTAAATAGTTCCGTGGTTAGTTTAACACCACATAGGAAGTCAACCACAAGCTCAAAAAATAGCTAGAATACATTTTAAGTGGCTACCGTATTGAATACTACATATTTAAAGAATAAAGAAGACTAAATCTTTTGGGAATCAGAATAGTTTATTTATATATTTTTTAGCTCAGGAGGAGCCTACCGCTAACCAAGCAAATGTAGGGAGGATCTGGGAAGGATAATTATGAGATGAGATTTTTTTTCAGAGATAAGGGATGAAAGAAACTAGACCAAAATATTTCTAAAAGAATTTTTTTGAAGGCAGTTAATTAAATTGTTATTAGACACTGTCACAGGAGTAGAAATATTTTTTCTAGTGTAATATTTGTAAAAATTCTATGAGTTAAGTGTATTTGTGCATATATTTGGTAATATTGTAATCGATATTAAAGTAATTTTTTAACAAATGAATTAAGCATTTTGAAATAATGAAAACTTTGTATTAATAGATTTGAGAGGTTGACAGAAGGCAGTAATTAGATAGTGAATTGTTTGGATGTGAAAAAAAAAAAGAAGTACACATTGGTGGTTACAGAATAGACAGGGGGATGTTAAGAATAATAAAGGAAATGGAGAAGCCAAAGAACTTATAGGCATGACACATGGACATGAACTAAGGGAAGCATTGCTGGATGGAATGAAGGGTACTGGATGGAGGGGGGCAAAAGGGGAAGGATTGGGACAACTGTAATAGCAAAATCAGTAAAATATATTTAAAAAACAAAACAAAACAAACATAAAACCCCACCTTCACAGTTATATTTCCCATTGTAAAGGAAACATGGAGTGTTTGCTTTAATGCAGCAATCTCTTGAGTCTTAACATGATAAGCTCTGGCACACTGCTGAAGTGGAATGTTTGAGCATTTGAGAGGGAGCACTGACTCTGAACTCTAGTAAATGAATACACGTAATATCCCCTTGGGGAACTTTTTGTCTGCTTTCCAGATAACCTTCTTGTGGCAGCACACCCTTCTGCATCACTGTGCACTACAGTTTTCATTTTTCTTTAGATTTCCTAAGGGTTGACTCAGTACTTGACAGAAATGAGTTGGCTAACAGAATTCGCCATAGGCTGCACTAATGAGCCTGAATTGAATGAAAGTAGATTTGAAATAATTTTGCAAATAGATTCCCAAACTTAGCAAGCTCAGTTGGGTAAGACAGGACATGGCTCAGAGCACAGATAAGTCATTCTAGTTGATTATAAATTGATTATGATGAGTCGGCATGTGATGACCCTCCCACCACAAAGATAATGCAATATTAAGCTGCCTTAAAGGACATTGTTGATACAGGTACAGTGATATTTTTCATCTCTTCTGGAAAATGTACGGATCCTTCAATGGGCATAAAATTGGGACTCATAGATGATACATTGGAAATTACCTTCTTGAGCTATCAAGGTTCTGAAAAGAGTTGAAACCACATTAGTGAGAAATTAAAGAATTGGGGTGCTTTAGTTGGGAAAAGAGAGGGTCTGGGCGGGGAAGAGAATCAGTTACAATTATTCAAATGGCTATAATACACAGAAGAAAACTTGTGTCTCCATAAAAATAAGGACCAAATGGATCCAAGTTACAGGGAGGAAGATTTTAGCTTAATATAAAATGAACTTACTAAGACCTAGAGCTGAACATTAATAGAATGTGTTCACCTTACTTGAAATAGTAAGTTGAAGCTGATTTCTGTACATTTATTCAGGACTAAATACATTCACCTGTTTGACCATTTTACATTACTGAGTGCCTATGTGCCAGGCTCTGTTTTTAAAGCTTTACTGTATTAACTTATTGATATTTCATTACCACCTTATTAAATAGGTACTATACTTCACAGATGAGAATCCTAAAACATAGAGAGGTTAAATACTTAATGCCTCACAACTATTAAGAGAACCAGGCTTTAAACCCAGTCTGACTCTACCCAATACTTGCAGTCTGATCGACACACCAGACTGCTTTTCCAAAGGTGCTCACTTATATTGGGTGGGAGGTTAGACTAGATATGATCTCTTTCAACTCTGAAGTTTCCATGATCTTATTTGTTCAGCCCTAGCTGTATTAAAGAGAATATAAATTATAGTAAAAACAACTATCAGTTTTGAGTACCTACTAGGTGCTTTATATAAACTCATGGCCCTCAACCCTGGTTTTTACCCCTGGCAACACAAAAGAATTGCATAGGGAGTAAGGCCCTGAGAATGGTATGTCATAAAGTTTTCCAAGTGATTCTAACATGCAATCCCAACTGAGAACATAGGCATAAAAGATCTCATTTAATACTTACAATAACTGCCAGACAAGTTATCATCTCAATTTTACATGTAAAAGGAGGTTAAACTAAAATGTGAACACCTTCTGGGTTCCAGAGCCTCATCAGTTTACAATACAATTTCCCAGTCCATTCATTCTCAAAATAAAACAGAACATACAAAACCACCTTATTCCATCTCACCAATTATATTGCTAATCTCCAGGAGACCAGGAGCCCCTCCTACCGTACTTGTTCAACTGTTTTAACAGATTCTTCAGACAACCTCTATGATCCAGAGAAACTAAGACCCAAGTATTTTGAGCTAGTTCCAAACAGTGGGTGAATTCCCCAGATTCCAGTATTTTCTTTCACATTACACATCCTAACATTAACTGGGTTTGTAATATTCAAGTTTATGCATGGTAGTGATAGTCATTCAAAGACTATATTGTGTATGATAGCACAGAATAAAATGTGGTACATTTAAAAAATTTTTGTTCTATTACAGTTGTCACATTTTCCCCCCATTGCTTTCCCTTGCCCCACCCACATTACCCTGCTCCAATCCCCACCCTATTGTCCTTGTCCATGGGTCATTTACACTAGTTCCTTGACTTGACCGTTCCCCATTTTTCTCCCCCTTTCCCCCTTTCCCCTGCCCTCTGGCCACTGTCAGTCTGTTCCTTGTTTCCATGCCTCTTGTTCTATTTTGCTTATTTGTTTGTTTTGTTCATTAGGTTCCTGAATTAGGTGAGGACATACGGTATTTATCTTTCATCACCTGGCTTATTTCACTAAGCATAATACTTTGCAGTTCCAAACATGTTGTCATAAAAGATAGGAGTTCCTTCTTTCTTTCTGCTGTATAGTATTCCATTGTGTAAATGTACCACAATTTTTAGATTTACTTATCCACTGATGAGCACTTAGGCTGTTTCCATCATTTGGCTATTGTAAACAGTGTTGCTATGGACATAGGTTCTTCTGAATTGGTGTTTCAGGACTCTTTGAGTATAATCCTAGCAGTGTAATTGTTGAATCAAAAAGGAGTTCTATTTTTATATTTTTTTGAGGAAATTCCATACTGTATTTATTCTGTAGTGGCTGCATCAGCCTGCATTCCCACCAATAGCACACTAGGGTTTCCTTTTCTCCACATCTTCAACAGCACTTGTTGCTAATTTGTTAATGAATTCTTTGTATGTCCTCCTCGGAGAAGTGTCTATTCAGGTCCTTTGCCCATTTTTTAATTGGGCTGTCTGTCTCCCTGGTGTTGAGTCACATTAGTTCTTTATATATTTTGGAGATCAAACCCTTATCTGAGGTATCACTGGCAAATATGTTTTCCCATATGGTTGGTTCCCTTTTTATTTTGATAATGTTTTCTTTAGCTGAGCAGAATCTTTTTAGCTTGATGTAGTCCCATTTGTTTATCTGTTCCTTTATTTCCCTTGCCCTTGGAGAAGTATTGGTAAAAATACTTCACCAATTGCTGCAAGGGATATCTGAAATTTTACTGCCTATGTTTTCCTCTAAGACTTTCATATCATGGCTTACATTTAAGTCTTTTATCTATCTTGAGTTTATTCTGGTGTATGGTGTAAGTTGGTGGTCTCGTTTCATTTTTTTTGCTTGTCCCTGTCCAGGGTTCTCAGCACCATCTGTTGAGGAGGCCATTTTTACTTCATTTGTATACTCGTGTCCCCATGTTTATTGACCACAGTGACCTGGCCTTATTCCTGGGTTCTGTATTCTGTTCCATTGATCTATGTGTCTGTTCTTATGCCAGTACCAGACTGTTTTGATTGTAGTGGCCTTATATTATAGTTTTATATCAGGTATAGTAATCCCTCCTACTCTGTTTTCCTTTCTCAAAATTGCTGAGACTATTTGGGGTCATTTTTGGTTTCATATAAAAATTTGAAGTATTTGTTCTAGGTCTGCAAAATATGTCATTGTTAATAGGGTTTACATGGAATCTATAAATTGCTTTGGGTAGTATGGACATTTTAATGGTGTCAGTTTTTCCCTTCTATGAACACCGTATAGGCTTCCATTTATTTGTGTCTTCCTTAATGTCTTTTATCAGTGGTCTGTAGTTTTCTGAGTGCAGATCTTTTGCCTCCTTAATTAAGTTTATTCCTAAGTATTTTATTTTTCTTGTTGCTATACGAAATATGATTTCTTTTCTAGTTTCCATCTCTGACATTTAATTATTGGTATACAGAAATGCCTTCAATTTCCGAATATTGACCTTGTACCCTGCTATTTTGCCAAATTCACTTATTAGGTTGAGTAGTTTTTTGGTGGAACCTATAGGGTTTTCTATGTACACTATCAAAGCATCTGCAAATAATGACAGTTTTACTTCCTCTTTTCCCATTTGGATGCCTTTGATTTCTTTTTCTTGTCTGATTCCTATGGCTAGAACTTCCAAAATGCTGCTGAATAGAAGTGGAGAGAGTGGATATCCTTGTCTTGTTCCTCATCTTAGGAGAAAAGCTTTCAGTTTTTGCCCATTGAGTATGATGTTAGCTGCAGGTTTTTTGTATATGGCCTTTATTATGTTGAGGTAAGTTCTCTCAATCCTCAGTCTGCTCAGCATTTTTATCATAGATGGGTGCTGCACTTTATCAAATGCTTTTTCAGCATCTATTGATATGATCATGTGATTTTTATCTTTAATATTGTTTATGTGGTGACTATGTTTCTTGATTTGTGAATATTATACCATCCTTGCCTTCCTGGGATAATTCCCATTTGATTGTGGTGTACATGTTTTTTAAAGATTTTATTTATTACTTTTAGAAAGAGGGGAAGGGAGAGAGGCAGAGAGATATCAATGTCTGGTTGCCTTTCACCTGCCTCCAGCTATGGACCTGGCTGGAGACCTGGCTTGCAACCTGGTTATGTGCCCTGGCTGGGGAATTGAACCAGCGATCTTTGGGTTCACAGGCTGGCACCTTACCCACTGTGCCACCAATCAAGGCTTATCATTAATTATTTTAAAATCAATGTCTTGTACAAACACAGGAAACAAGCTTTTGTATCCAAACTTGTAGAAATAAGAAACATAGTGGATGATAGAATTTGGATTTTAAATATCTTGCTACTTAAAATTTTTTTGTCATTTGATTCTGACATACTGCCCAAACCCAATGAGTATATATTCTACAGTCCAATAAGAGAAAGGAAGGAAGGAAAGAAGAAAAGAAATAAGGAGGAAACAACCACCATAAAAACAAAACACCACACACACACACACACACACACACACACACACACACATACCTTTTTAAAGGGTAAAACATCATCTTGGTGACCCAGAAAAATGGCTCTAAGTTGTTAAACACAAATTTAATAGCATGAGTATCACCTTATACATATCTTTCTTGATAATAGTTTATAGTAAAAATCATTTGGTCAATGTACTGTTGTCCCCTCATATCAAGAGATGGCATCATTATAATGTCACTGCAAAAAAGACAGATGGAATGAGCCCTAATGTCCAGTTGAAAAAAGGTACCAGCCATGCGGCACTCTCCATGGATCATGCAGTGTATATCATAACTGCTTTGGTATACGAGTCTTTCTTTCATGACCAGGAAGTTGTAATAACGCACTAGTTCAATTAATTTTCATAATAGCCTGATAAGCAGTTTTTTCTCCATTCCATTTTACAGTTGAGGAATTGATATAAATTTGATTAGCTAGTTATATGCAATTCAAACCTGAACCTAATGACAAATATGATGAAAATAGAACTATAGTTTTATTCTGCTTGCCACCCATGCCATTGAAGAATGTTGAGGAAGCATGAGGTGTTCCATGTGGAAGAGTGAAGGATTAGAAGGAAGATATAGTAGGTGTTTTCACTTGAAGAGCTGCAATAGAGAGAGAAGACAGAGGCAACAAGTTGTGTCATTCCCCACTCCTTAAAACCCTTTCTTGGCTTTTAGTTAACATAGAAATAAGTTCCTAATCCTTAGCAAAGTTTAGAGACAATCTGCTGCCTACTTCCTCTCCAATGTCCCTTTTTCACTGTCCTACTCTAGTTAATAGACTACTTTCTGTCCTTCCCAGACATAACCCTCTCTCTGAAGTTCTCTCTGCCTAATATACTCCTTTCCATTCTATGTCTGGTCAACTCCTACTTATCCCCTGTGCCTCAGACATCTCTTCCTTAATCCCTAGGGACTAAAGGAAAATGGCAGAGGGTTTATTTGAATGGTGGAAGATTTAGGGAAAAGATGGACTTGGGTGGTGTTCCACTGTGGACCTCTGGACAGCCAGAGGCACCATGATGACAAGTTTGCCTGAAGAAAGGGAGTCTTGGCTGTATTTTGCTATTCTGCAGAGGTGCCTGACAGTGGCTGCGCCCTCCTGCTGATGAAGTCATCTCCAATACTATGCAAATAACTATTATCATCAATACATCTGGCGTTTGGTGCTAGTGGAATTTGTTAGGGGAAAAAACCTGTTAATGATTTTTATTTTACAGCTTTATCCCTTTCTCTGTCTCAGTTTTGTGCTTACAGAGGAAATGAAGGAGCCAGATGATCGGGATACTGATGGGGGGAAATCAGATAGATCACAGAGCAGTGGAAGGCAGTCTCCAAGGTCCTCACAAACCACATCAAGATGTAAGTAAAGGGTAGAATATATACAAGTACTGATTATCAAATTTAGGTAAAATCATTTTTAAAGAGTACACGTTTAACTTTATACTAGATAAATGGTTTACTTGTTTAACTCCCTTTCTTAACTTCAGGTTCTTGAAGAGCAAAGTCTTTAATCATTTTATCTCCAACTCCTGGCACATAGACAACTCTGTGTTGATAATGACATGTCTACACGTTGGGTCTTGTTCTCTCCTGTGAGGTCTACAAAGTCTTTAATGGACTTGTCTAATACAGTGTGGTGGGAGGACAGCTGCACCTTGAGTTTGAGTCCTGGATCTACCACTTAGAGGTTCTTGATTTTGAGTAAATTTTAGAACCCATTAAAATGATAATTGTGAGCTGTTTCAGGATTAAGTTGGGTAACATGTGGAAGGGCATTATAGGTTGCAAATAGAAGAGAAAGAGGAATTTTTAATAGGATTTTTAAAAGATGACTGGCTCTTTCTGACTGGGCACCATGATCTTAGGTATCTTAGCAAGATCTTGACATTTTTAATTGTAATTCTAAATATAGTTTCAGAAATCCATTTAGACTGTTCACCTAGAGGAGGTCCATTCCTGTGGAAATCAATTCACTTACAAAATTTACATTAAATTATTTCAGTCCGAGCCATGTCTCATAAATTCATGATTTTTCTATACTGTGTTTTATTTTAGATGTTTATATCCTCTTGCTTGGACACTTACAACAAGGAATTTCCTCCAGGTCTTTCTTTCTGGTCAAGTCTCCTTCCATACAATCACTAACGTTATCTTTATAAAAAATAAGATTGTTTCCCTCTCCTCAAAAACATTAGTTTGCTTCTCTCTCATTTAGTTTTTATTTTTCTCCACTCTACATTTCTGATATAGGATTATCTACTCTTTAGTTTCCAGTCCTTGGTAGCATTTTCCTGGAAAGATGGCTTGAATAATAGTGACCCTTAGTCTAGCACTGCCTCAGCATCTCCCTTTCCTAGGTGAGACCCTCTTGGAGGCAGGCCTGATCAAGTGTGGTCTGGCGTTGTGCTCAGTTCATAAAACACTTCATGGGTTTTAGGGTTCCAAATGATAATGTGAAAGAATTTGCTGGTATCCTGGAACCCTCTACTGTGGGACTGTGAGAAAAGGCCTCTGTCCTGATTCAGCCACATACCTGACAGCTGCCCCCTGCCCAACCCAAGACTTTGCCTTGTTGTCAGTCTTAGTAGGAAAATATTAAGCTACAAATTCAATTTCTTTAATAAATAGAGGATTGCCTATTTCTTTCGTAAGTTTTATAAATTTATATTTTTTAATAAAATTTGTGCATTTTTCTAAATTGTAGCATTTGTTGGCATAACTGTAGGATTAAAAAATATTTTTTATTTATTATTTTTAGAGAGAAGGGCAGGGAGGGAGGAAGAAAGGGAGAGAAGCACCAATGTCTGGTTACCTTTCACCTGCCTCCAACTATGGACCTGGCTGGAGACCCAGCTTGCAACCTGGTTATGTGCCCTGGCTGGGGAATTGAACCAGCAACCTTTGGGTTTGCAGGCCAGCACCTATCCACTGAGCCAGCAGCCAGGGCTGTAGGATGTATTTATTTATTTATCTATCTATTTATTTATTTATTTATTTAATGTTAGAGAGTTGTACCATCTCTTATTTCTTGATTGGTCTAGCTAGGAGTTTATTTATTTTGTTGATCTTCTCAAAGAATAAGGTTCTGACTTTGCTAATTTTCTTTGTTGTTTATCTTTTTATCTCATTGATTCTTACTCTTCATTTTTATTATTTCTATTATTTCCTTCATTCTACTGATTTTGGGGGTTGATTTTCTTTTCTTTTTTTCCCAAAGATTTTATTTCTTTATTTTTAGAGAGAGGGGAAGGGAGGAAAAAAGAGAGGGAGGGAGAGAAACATTAACATGTGGTCATTTCCTGTGCACCCCCAAATGGGGCCCCATCCCACAACCCAGACATGTGCCCTGACTGGAAATCGAACTGGTGACCCTTTGGTTTGCAGGCTGGCACTCAATCCACTGAGCTACACCAGCCAGGGCTGTTTTCCTTTTCTGTGTCTAGTCTTAGAGTAGAACTTCAGGTCATTAATTCTTGACTTTTCTTCTTTTTCTTATATGTACTGAAAGCTATAAATTTCCCTTTTAGCACTGCATTAGCTGCATCCCAGACATTTTAACATATTATATTTTAATTGCTATTTGGTTGGAAGTATTTAACATTTTTTGTTGACCTCTCCTTGACCCATAAATTATTTGAAGTATGCTGTTTGCTTTCCAAATAGTTGTAGGTTTTCCAGATATCTTATTGTAATTTATTTTTAATATACTTCTATTGTGATCAGAGAATAAAGACATATTCTGTGTTATTTTAATCCTTTTAAAGTATTGAAAGTCATGTCCTAGCAACTGATGTATCTTGGTGAGTAGCCCATGTATACTTGAATGTGTACCTTATATTGGCAGATGTAGTGTTTTATATATATCAGGTTGGCATATATCAGATCATCTGTATCTTTACTGAGTTATTGACTAGTTCTTCCATCAATTGATAAAAACATGTATAGGGGCAAAATAGGTTTACAGTTGTGAGTATGTGAAACAGTTTATTCTTGAATTATTATTTATTAACTATGGTAGTATTTTCCATACAGAACTGTAAATCTACTTTTGCCACCCTCTGTTTATAATAACTGTGAACTAAGTAAACTGTGAAAAGTTGAGGATTTGTATAATAATCCCTGAAGCAACTATATATTAATAAATGTTAGTAAAACTGAATTGAATTAATGATAGCACACCAGCCAATCTTTTTTTCATAATTTTTTACCTTCTTGTAAATGTTCTATGATAGGAAATAGATTGGAAATGAAGTAAGGATGGAGATTAACTCATAGGCAAGGCTTTTTTTTTTTTTTTGTAAAAGTTACAAGAATGACCAAATAAAATGACTCTTCTAGGAAGTTTTGAATATTAAAATTTATTCACTTGAGGCACAAACAAATGGGAAGGGATAGCCAATTTAGAAATAAGAAAATCTTTAACTTAAGATTTAGAAATTATTAAAGCAAATTATTTTTAATAGCTGCTACGAAAGAGGATAACAAAGTCTTAGAAGATACCACAGATGAAACATTTACTGAAGGGGAGAAATCATGTTTAGAGGATGATGACTCAGATGTGGAACATTTGAAAGGGAGTTCCAGTTCGTTTCAAGATGATTACCAGGAAAGCACTGAAGGTATTACTAGTTTTCTATATCAGTACTTGTCACTGTTTTAAAGAGAAATCGACCAAGTTGAACACTTGTAAATCCATAGAAAGAGAAATCTGTACAGTGTGTGGGTGTGGTGAAGGGAAAGCATGGAACATATACTTCATGGTGGTTAGTAGCTGTGGGATTGCATTATCCACTTCTGAGGTTAACAGAACTCTCATGCCCTATATTCTGGAGAGTGGGATGGTCTAAGCAGTGCTCTACCCTAGATTAGTGAGAATAACTCTTCCTTGGAACTGACTAGGAGTTGCTTTTTGAGACTGTGGAAACCATGATCCTGGCTAAGCATTCACCCAGCACACAAGAGACATGTTGGTTCTTCCTCCCACACTCATTTGGGGGGGTGGGGGGGTGGCAGCCTATGTTCAGGCCAGCAGTGGTGCTTATTGCTAGAGTACTGAAGGCTAGGTATACCCCTACTGTCTTTATGAAATACAACTTTAAGATTCATCAGACACTCAGCTGAAATATTTTAATTTTTAGAATCTCAGTATATGGAAACCCATGGCTCAACAGCAGAAGAGGCAGAGGAAGAAGTTAAGAAGAAAATATCAGAGAGCTTATTTTATGATTACATGGAACTGGTCTCCATACCTTTTGTGACCCCGGATTCAAACATACCACTGGACCTTCTCATACTTGTGTATCCACTTGTTACATATGTATAATTTTGGCATTTCAGCTTCTTAGGTCAGAGGTTGGCAAACTACAGCCCATGGACCAAACCTGGCCTCCTGCCTGTTTTCCTAAATAAAGTTTTTTTGGAATACTACCATACTCATTAATTTAAATTTTGTCTATGGCTGTCATCACACTGTAAGGGCAGAATTAAATATTGGGTTGGCAAAAAAGTTCATGTGCTTAAAAGATACATTTTTCAGTTCCACCAATAACTTTATTGATTTGGCTATTTTGAACATGTTGGCTATCTCCCACATGGTATAACATTGAATTACCCAATTAATATCTCAATTTGATTGTTATCAATTTCCAGTGGTCTACCTGACCATAGAGCATTGTCCAGTGAGAAATCTCTAGCACAAAACTTCACAAACCACTTTTGACACAGTCACAGTACTTCTTCATACATTACACAAATCTTTTTTTGCATTTCGGTTGTGTTTTTACCTTTCTTGAAAAAATAAAACATAATATGCCAAAGTGTGCATTTTCTTCCCTCTTCAATATTAAAATGGCTACCCAAAAATTATCCAATTTTCATGTTTTTTTTAAATGCACGCTGATATGACAGCTGTTGTAATAGAAACTAACAGAAGTTTTCCAATGAAGTTAAAAACAACTAAGTGCTAGTAGGGCCACCTTACAGAAAACAAACTTTTTTTGGCCGACCCAATAGTTAGAACAGAGCCCATGTGGCCCACAAAACCTGAAGTATTTACTATGTGGCCCTTTACAGAAAATGTTTGCCAACCTCTATCTTAGGTACTTCTAAGAAGTTTGACTCGTAGAAAAGTTGAGATAGAAATGCATGATCTTAGTTTGATGCCAAGTAACCATAAAGAGAAGTGTTGGCTTTCTGGCTCTCCTTTTGTAAGGCATGATGTGAAGGACGGCAGAAGGCCTCTGATCCCAGTTTACCTTCTCTGCCAGCTTGGCATCCCTTTATTGATGCCTATCAAGTTAAGATCATTGACTTCCTTTCTTGAAATATGGATACAGCCATTTTCAGGCATCAATACTTTCACATTATTACTAGATGAGTTTTCCAAGAAGACAACCCCAAATAAAGGGCACAAAATAACAACTTTTAGTTGTTCTGGGGCACAAGAGTCTGTGCAGAAATGTGAGGGAGGGGATAACCAACACTTTATGGTGTAGGTTTGTAAGATGGACACTGAGAAGATGATTTCCATTAAGGCCCTTGGTTACCAATTTAATGTGCCTGTCTTTAGGTTTTCAGAGGGGCAGTGCTTATGACCACATGGCCTAGGCCACTGACTGGCCTCTGGTGGAAGGTGTACTTACAGAGAGCTAAGTTGGGCTACTTCCTGACTCAAATTTATTTTTACATAGAAGTAGAACATGTTGTTATAGCTTCTAACTCTGTTTCAATCCCAGGTGTAACTAAAATTAATTCATCTTGAATCTTGTAACCTGCAGTTTCCTCTCTTGAGTGCTTATTTATTGGTTTTTATTTGTTTCATCCTTGGACAAGATATTGACAAAAATTATGCTCTTATCCTTCCTTTAGCCTATTTTTTTTTTTACATGGAGTAGTGTGTAGGAGGCACTGTAAACTTTTCCTGAAGTGCCAAACTCTGAACTTCCTGGACCTGTTCTCATGTGCAGGGGGACTTGGGCTTATGCACTTTGACAAAGTTTCCCATGTGGTTTTCTTTAAGAAATTTAAAGTATTGTCTAAATCAATTTGAAGATTTTTCACGTCATTTAAGAACAAAATTGCATTTTAAAAACATCTGAGTTTCATCAACTACTTCATCCCTCAATCTTTACCCATGGATATGGATTTTAAAAATATATTTATTTTGTTGCTTTTCCTTTTTCTCAGATGATTACATCATTTCACTGCTTTTCCTTAACAATTTTTCCTCAGACATTCCTTTGGTTATGACTGCAGAAAGCGGGCCAACCTACAACTTCTGGATAGCAACACCATCATGTACATAGCTGGGAACCAGCTGATCCTTCTGAATTTGAAAACCAAGGAACAGATATACCTGCAAAGCAGCAGTGGTAGAGGAATTGGTGTCATTGGGGTATGCCTTGAGTGACAGAAAGAAAATCCATCTTTTTTGATTGTTCTGTGAATCAACCCATGTGCAGCATTGTGGGGTCACATGATATGCACAGCAATCTTAATTAAAAGGCATTCTCAGTTCAGTGATTGCAACCACAGCAGTCACTGACATTTTCTCTGTACAATATTATATTATTAATATTATCATCCCATTTTTCAGATAAGAAATCCGAGGCTTATGAAAATTAAATGACCTCCCTATGATCATGTATATTTTTCACATTGAATGCACTGTTGCTATTCTACAAAAATAGTGAAATGAGTAACACAAATGATGATTCAAATAATAGAAATAAATGCCAGGAAAGATGTAAGTATGTAATAGAACATTTGGAGATGGAAGTATACATGTACTATACATTGAATAGTTTCAAGCAGAAGATAAAAAAAAGGATTTGTGTGTAATTTGAAGCCGGTCTCTTCTTCCTGCTCAGCTGTTTGTCTGTCATTCTTCTTCTTTATCATATCATCAGCCTCTGCCTCCTTAGGCTTTTCATCCTCCACATAAATGCATTTTAAATCCACTTGTTTTCATTTTAAAAGCCCACTCTTTTACCATGCATTCTCTCTTTCCACTTAATTTTGAACTTTTCTTTAAAGCCAGGCTTATGCTGTCTTGTTTGCCATCACCTCATTGAAACTGCCTTTACTGAGATGACCAGTAGTCTCTGGTGGACAAATCAGAGCATCTTTTTAACTGCAGCTTCCCTGACCTCGTCACAGTGCTTAGCCCAGGATTATACTTTTCCTGTGGCTGTTTTTCCACTCTCTGCTCCTAAAAATAGGTGTCCCTAGATCTACTCTGATCAGTAACAAACCAACTAAGGGAGCTTCTTGGTATCTTTGGCCTCTTGAGAGGAATGTCTCTTCAAATTACGCTGTGTGAGACAGTGAGGGGAAGGGGGAGGAACATACAGGGTTTGGGGATCATATAAGCAGTAATTCTATATGAGATGCTTCAGAGGGTTTCCAGAAGGATCGTAATCTAAATACAAGTCTGCTCTGTCCTTGCCCTGCTTGCCAGGAGTAAGTAGACCAGATGGAAGTGGAAGGTTCAGTGCCCACCTCACAGCACCTGCTGAGGCAGTGTGTGAGACTGGGCCGGGCTAGCAGAGATCAACGGGACAGATTTTAGATTAGATGAGACCCATCAGGATGCTTAGATTACAAGTGGAGGTGAGTATAGACTCTTTTGTCAAAGTTATTGTTGCTGTACAATATTATACAGTTTCAGATGTACAACTCTGTGATTAGATGTTTATATAACTTATGAAATGATCACGCTCATTAATTTAGTACCCACCTAGCACCATACACAGCTATTACAATATTATTGACGGTATTTCCTATGCTGTTACTTGCATCCCCGTGACTATTCTATAACTATCTACAGGATACTTGAGATCAATTGGCAAAATTTTAGTAAAATAAACAACATACCACAAAAGTGTTACATTTTGAAATAAATTTATTCTTATATGTAAATACATAAACATAGTCATTATTTTTTAAATTGTTAAAAAAGTCTCCATTTGCAATAATAGACTTGATTTGACTTGAGAATCTTGAGCATGCTTTAATTAACTTTTCTTTATCCATGGACATCATCATGTTTTCAATCTTAGCTTTAACAGCCTATTTTATTGGAATGAGATTGTTTATTAACTTCTCTCTCACAAATGCTCCATACATAATAGTCTAAAGGATTTGCATCTGGTGAACTAAGTGGCCAAATTCCCTTTGACCAGAATTCAGGAACACTGACACTGAGACAGTCTTGTACCATTTTTTTTTTTTTTTAAGATTTTATTTCATTATTTTAAGAAAGAGGGGAAGGGAGAAAGGCAGAGAGGGAGAGAGACATCAATGTATGGTTGCATTTCACCTGCCTCCAGCTACAGGCCTGTCTGGAGGCCTGGCTTGCAACCTGATTATGTGCCCTGGCTGGAGAATCGAACCTGCGACCTTTGGGTTCGCAGTCCGGCGCCTTATCCACTGTGCTACCAGCCAGGTCTTGCACCTTTTTGCCATTATGTGCTGGTGCACCACCTTGTTAGAAGATAAAATGATGTCCATTTGTGACTTGCTTCATCCATGGTACAGATACTTCTCTCAAACTGTCAAGGTAAACATCAGCAGTCACCTTTCAAGCCTTGTGGAAACAAATGTGGGGTCATGCTATCTCCTTCATTGCTGACAACACTTAACACCATCACTGTTGCAGGAAATTTCTTTTTCATGACAATTGGGACTTCATTAAGATTCTCACAGAGCCACCTGTTGTTTCTTCTGTTGACTATTTGGTCCTGCTGAGAATTCTTTTCATTGGAGAAGAAAATCAGAGGGTTTTTTTCTTTGGGATTTTTCCATTTTTTAGAAGTTTCCTTGCCTTTCCAGAGTGCCTTTTCTTTGCTGTGTTAGAAACTGGCCTCTTCTAAGAATACAATCTGTATCTGATATCTTCAGCAATAATCTGCTACTCACTGCATCCAACATCTGCTATGGAGCACATTGGTTTCCCTGGATCTTCACTGATGATCCCCTGGATTCTGTGTACAATATCTGGACTTGTACAATCCTTGCATACCTTATGAGTTTTCCTTGTTGGTGTGGCAATATCAGGATCAGCATCATACACCTTCTTCATGTTGTCAACTGTACGTAAAAGGATGTTATTGAAGCCTGCAGTTTCCTTAGCACTTGGCCCTGCATGCAGTCCAGAAATTATAGATGCTGTCACATCATATTCCTTCAACATTATGGTTGCTCTCAGAATTTAATACTTTATATATGAAACAATGATGTTAAATTATACCCTTAGAAATACAGTTTTTCAGGATGCCGACAGTCAGCGAGCGAGGGAAGATGGCGGTGGACGGGCCGGAGCAGATGGAGCTGGAAGAGGGAAAGGCAGGCAGTGGACTCCGCCAGTATTATCTGTCCAAGATTGAAGAACTCCAGCTAATTGTGAATGATAAGAGCCAAAATCTCCGGAGGCTGCAGGCACAGAGGAATGAGCTGAATGCAAAAGTTCGCTTGTTACGGGAGGAGCTGCAGCTGCTGCAGGAACAGGGCTCCTACGTGGGGGAAGTAGTCCGGGCCATGGATAAGAAGAAAGTGTTGGTTAAGGTACATCCTGAGGGCAAGTTTGTTGTAGATGTGGACAAGAACATCGACATCAATGATGTGACACCCAACTGCCGGGTGGCTCTAAGAAATGACAGCTACACTCTGCACAAGATCCTGCCCAACAAGGTAGACCCACTGGTATCACTGATGATGGTGGAGAAGGTACCAGATTCAACTTATGAGATGATTGGTGGCCTGGACAAGCAGATCAAGGAGATAAAAGAAGTGATTGAGCTGCCGGTTAAGCACCCCGAGCTCTTTGAAGCACTGGGCATCGCGCAGCCCAAGGGAGTGCTGCTGTATGGACCCCCAGGTACTGGCAAGACGCTATTGGCCCGGGCTGTGGCTCATCACACAGACTGTACCTTCATTCGTGTCTCTGGCTCTGAGTTGGTACAGAAATTCATCGGGGAAGGGGCGAGAATGGTAAGGGAGCTGTTTGTCATGGCACGAGAACACGCTCCGTCTATCATCTTCATGGACGAAATCGACTCCATCGGCTCCTCACGGCTGGAGGGGGGTTCTGGAGGGGATAGTGAAGTGCAGCGCACCATGCTGGAGCTGCTCAACCAGTTGGATGGCTTTGAGGCCACCAAGAACATTAAGGTTATCATGGCTACTAACAGGATTGATATCCTGGACTCAGCTTTGCTTCGGCCAGGACGCATCGACAGAAAGATTGAATTCCCACCCCCTAACGAGGAGGCCCGGCTGGACATCTTGAAGATCCATTCTCGAAAAATGAACCTGACCCGGGGGATCAATCTGAGGAAAATTGCTGAGCTGATGCCAGGGGCATCCGGGGCTGAAGTGAAGGGTGTGTGCACCGAAGCTGGCATGTATGCCCTGCGGGAACGGCGAGTCCACGTCACTGAGGAAGACTTTGAGATGGCAGTAGCCAAGGTCATGCAGAAGGATAGCGAGAAAAACATGTCCATCAAGAAGCTATGGAAGTGAGGTGGCTATTCCTTGTGTGGATGCCTCAAATAAAGCTCTGCGGGACAAGCAAAAAAAAAAAAAAAAAAAAAAAAGAAATACAGTTTTTCAAAATTAATTAGAAGCATGTGAAATAAGGAGATGTAAAGTTATTGCCAATTGATGGCATGCACCCTGTATTTGTACTTCTTTTTTTTATTATTAAAGATTTTATTTATTATTTTTAGAGAGAGGGGAAGGGGGAGAGGCAGAGAGGGAGAGAAACATCAATGTCTGGTTGCCTTTCACCTTCCTCCAGCTACAGACCTGGCTGGAGATCTGGATTGCAACCTGGTTATGTGCCCTGACTGGGGAATCGAACTAGCCACCTTTGGGTTTGCAGGCCAGGGCCTATCCACTGAGCCACCAGCCAGGGCTTGTATTTATACTTCTTAATCCCTTCAGCTTTTTCACCCAGACCTCCCACCCCCCTCCCACCGGCAAACATTATAAAGATTCTTATCTGAGGAGTGAGGCAGGGACATGGCAATGGAAATGAAGAAGGTGAGGAATTAATTTCTTTGCATTTCACATCAACCTTATTACCTTGGGTACCACATCATTCCCATATTATTGATGAAGTACAGAGAGGTTAAGTAACTTGCTTGAAGTTATATAGCTGGTAAATATGAGAGATGGGATTAAAGCCAGAATTTTGGAGCCAAGAAGCAAATGGAACTAAAAATAAGTAGATTCCAGGGATTTAGGAGAATATGGATTGGAACTGTATCTTTCTAGATCACCAACCTGAAGTTGGCTATGGAAACAGGATATAGTGAGATGGAAGAGTGAAAGCTCATGCTTTTTTCATGCTATTTCTTACTTGATACATGGCATATATACAAGATAAAGTCCCCATTCTCAGGGAATTTGTTACAAGACTAACGAGTGTAGCAAGAATTTATTGTATAAAACTCAGTGTCCAACACTACTGAGAATATGCAGGAATGTAAATGAAGAAGGGTTCATGATCTCTATGAATTCAAAGAATGTAAGAGCCCCTTAAAGAGACAAAAACATTGAAAAGCACCCTCCCCCCAAACTTTACAGGTATATGAAACTGTGGTACCAGCTATGTGCGATTATTCATGAGCCCAGATATGAAGGCCCTATGGAGAGAATTCAGTCAGAGGCCATCCTGAGATATCATGAGCCCTGAAACCCACACCATCTACAGAAGACTGAGCAACATCAAACTATTACTTATTTTTCTATCAATTTATAGCCAACAATAGTTTTGAAATTTTCGTTTTTCTGTTCTGTTATATAATACTTTGGTCTGAAGTTGGTAGTTAAGAGGTGAAGTGTGGTCAAGAAGACTAGTTGTAATCTTCTTCCACCTAGATTCTGAGCAGTTTAAGTCTCCATGTGTGCTGAAGCTTTGGTGGCTGGATAAGACAGGGGCCTTTTCTCCATTGCCCAGGTCAACTTCATTTTTAAATACTTTGGATAGGTTATGAGAAACCTATGAGAAACGTATTTTGGGGCATATATGCTGTCTTCCAGGAAAGATGGGGTGAATTTCTATGTTGAGTGTAAATAAATTACTTACTAGTTCTGGGTCTCCACCAAAACTCAACCCCACATTAGCTTTTTATCTGAAAGCACTTACTATAGATAAGACCTAGAAGGGTAAAATGATTGCCTGAATCGCTACTCAGATTTCTGAGACCACATATCCTACATAATATTTATTTGTAAATGGGGATCTAGAAAGATACGGTCTCAACCCATAAATTTCCTAAGTCCTTGGAATCTACTATTTTTTAGTTCCATTTGCTTCTTGGCTCCAACAACTGGTTTGAATCCTGTCTCTCATATTTACCAGCTGTATAACTTCAAGCAAGCTACTTAATCTCTCTGTGCCTCAGTTTCCCCATCAATAAGATGGAAATGATAATGGTATCCCAGCTAACAAGGTTGATGTGAAATTTAAGGAAATTAAGTCATAGGAAAGTTAGATCAGTGGCATATAGTAAGCATGCAATAAATGCTAGCTGTTTTCAGTGTTATAAGTACCTGAGTATCCATCTTATAAACCCAAGCCTTATTTCAAGTTAGAAATGATAAGTATTCACTTGAATAGAAGAATAAGAGGCAACTTGCCAATAGGAAGACAGCTTAATATAGGTCTTATCACCCCACATGTGGAGGGGAGAAAAAGACCTGCAACCTATCTTGGGTGTGAGAACTTCTGGTGCATCAGAGCCAAGCTCCTTGTCCTGAGGTACATAATCAGGAGTTGCAAAATAGTAACTGGAAATAGAAGTTTACAAGTATAATATGTGTTTTAAATAGCTTATTCTTATAACAATCTATTTTATTTTTATTTTTGGCTACCCATTTATTCTTCCTGCACACTGGCTTATAAATGAACAAAAATAACAAAGGAACATGATTCTATACAATTTATATGGCTATTATTTGAAATGCTGGCACAAATAATTTATCCCAGGGCATGTTTACTATATTTTCCTCTGTGTCTGGTTCACTATATTGTGACTTTCTCACTTCTAATAAGTTTACATTCATTTGTGGTAAGTTTGAGGCAAAAAGTTGGAATGTAAACTATTCCAGAAACAGGCATTTTTCTATACTAAAATTTAACTTGATTTATATGAAGGGTAAGCAATTCCTCCAAATTAGTGGTTCTCAAAGAGTGGTTTTCAAACCACAGCATCAACCTCACTTAGAAACATGTTAGAAATGTATCAATAAATGGAAATTCTTGACTCCCAGTCCTGATTTACTAAATTAGAAACTCTACACTTTAATAAGACTTCCCTGTGATTCTGATGCACTCTGAAGGTTGAGAATCACTGTTCTAGCTCTGCTGAAAGCAATGTAGACATCTTTAAAGTTAAACTTGATTATATTAATGAAACTGAAACCTAAAATGAATATGCTAGTTTTCAGTTAAATCACATTCATCAACTATTTATCAGATTTTTTTATTTTTATTTTTCTATTGGAATGGATACTAACAAAAAATTATAAAATAACATATTGATGCTAACTACTGCATCAAAGAGTTATTTATATGAAAATCGTTGTTATATTATTTTAGTGAGATTTTATTTTTTGTAGGTTCATCCTGATAAAACTTACTTCACAGTAGCTGAAAAAGGAATTTCCCCGAAGATTATCATCTATGAATTTCCTTCACTGAGGCCCTACAGAATCCTTCGAGGTGAGTCCAGTAGAATCTTTAAAATACCAGTGTTCAAAGTTAACAACATACCAAAGAACATGTAACATTATTATATCAGTCAGAGTCCTATAGAGAATCAGAACTAGTAGAAGACTGGAGAGAGATATAGTCTCAACCTACTTTCCCCTCAGTTTTCGGAACCTGCTATTTTTCCCTTTACTTAAAAGAATTGGAAGAGGGCAAAGTACCAAGATTGCTAAGGAATAAGTGGAGCTACACCAATCTCCTCCCAGGTCCCATCTGGAATTATGTTTTTGTAGAAAAAATCAGCTGGAATTACCAACAGAACACTACCTGGAAAGAAGCCTTATACCCATGGACAGAACAGAAGAGGACACTTCATCACAATGTGACTGCCTAGCAGTGCTTTAGCCTGGCAGCTGATCACAGTCTGATTGGATTACAATGAAACCTAAAAATGGGGAGAAAAAGAAACAGTCCATCACCAAAAGGAAAGGAGGAATCTCCAGAAAGATCACTATATGAAACAAAGGCAAGCAAACTATCAGATATGGAATTCAAAATAATGATGATAGAGAAGCTCAATGAGCTCAGCAAGTTCAAAGAAAATTACAAACAACTCCAAGGAAACTACAAAGAACTCCAGGGAAGCTACAAGGAACTACACCAGCATTAAAAAGGGCATAGAAGCTATCAATAAGAGCCAGGAGGAAATGAAAAATACAATTCCTGAATTGAAGAATACAGTAGAAGGAATCAACAGCAGGCTAGAGACAGTAGAGGATTGGATCAGTGAGCTGGAGGACAACGTAGAAAAATATCCCAAGACAATGCAACAGAATGAAAAAAGACTGAACAGAATGAAGAGGTTTTAAGAGAACTGCAGGACAATATGAAATGCAGTAAATTCTGTATTGTAGGGATACCAGAAGGAGAAGAGAAGCAATGAATGGAAAACCTGTTAAAAAAAGTAATGATAAAAAACTTCCCTAACATGGTGAGTGAAAACATTACTCAAGTTCAGGAAGCACAGAGGGTTCCAATGAGGATGAATCCAAACAGACCCACTCCAAGACACATCATAATTAAAATGGCAAATGTTGAAAACAAGGACAGAATCCTAAAAGCATCAAGAGAGAAACAGTAAATAACATATAAGGGGGCTCAGATAAGGTTATCAAATGATAATCAACAGAAACAATACAAGCCAGAAAGGAATGGTAAAAAATATCCCAAGTAATGGAAAACAAAGGCCTGCAACCAAGAATAGTCTACCCAGCAAGACTCTTATTCAAAATGGAAAGAGAGATAAGGAGATTCCCAGACAAAAGAAAACTAAAAGAATACATCTCCATCAAACCAGCATTGCAAGAGATGCTAAAGGGTCTGCTTTAAAAAAATGAAGAAACAGCCCTGGCTGGTAGCACAGTGGATAAGGTGCCAGCCTGCGAACTCAAAGGTCGCAGGTTCGATTCCCCAGGGCACATAACAAGGTTGCAAACCAGGTCTCCAGTCAGGTCTGTGGCTGAAGGCAGGTGAAAAGCAACCATACATTGATGTCTCTCTTCCTCTCTGCCTCTCTCCCTTCCCCTCTTTCTAAAAATAATGAAATAAAAATTGTTTAAAAAGCAGGAAAAAAAAATGAAGAAACAGATAGAGACAGAGAAGAACACAGGTACAAAGGGGGAAAAGGGCAATAAATAAGTATTTATGTAAATAGGTTAAATGCTCCAATCAAAAGACATAGGGTAGCTGAATGGATAAGAAAACATGACCCACATATATGCTGTCTTCAAGAGACCCACCTCAGAACAAAAAAATTGACACAGATTGAAAGTGGAGGGATGGAAAAATATATATCAAGCAAATGGACATGAAAAAGAAGGCTGGGGTAACAATACTTATTTCAGATAGAATAGATTTTATGATGAAAGCCATGAAGAGACAAGGACATTTCATAATACTTACGGGAACAATCCATCAAGAAGATATAACTTCGGTAAACATATATGCACCCAACATAGGTGCACCGTAATATATAAGGAAAATCTTGGAGGACTTGAAGAAGGATATGGACAGCAACACACTAATAGGAGGGAATTTTAATATCCCATTATCAACAATGGACAGATCTTCCAAACAAAAAAATGTTAAGGATATTGTGACATTGAATAACACTCTAAATAAAATGGACTTAATTGATATATACAGAGCCTTTCACCCAAAAGAAGCTAAACATACATTCTTTTCAAATGCACATGGAACTTTCTCAAAGATAGACCACATGGTAGATCACAAGATGGGCCTCCACAAATACAGGAAAACTGAAATCATTCCAAGCATCTTCTTCTCAGATCACAGTAGCTTGAAACTAGAAACAAACCTCAAGGGAAAAAACCAAAAACACACTAAGTCATGGAGACTGACTAACATGTTATTAAATAATGAATGGGTAAACAATGAGATCATAGAAGAAATCAGATAGTTCCTGGAAACAAATGACAATCAATACATAACAACCTTAAACCTATGGGACACAGCAAAGCAGTCCTCAGGAGGAAATTTATAGCAATACAGGCCTACCTAAAAAGGTTGGGAGAAGCTTACACAACCAAACCATAAAGCTGCAAGAACTAAAGCAGCAACAACAAATAAAGCCCAGAGCAAGTAGAAGGAAGGAAACAATCAAGATCAGAGCAGAATTAAATGACTTAGACACTAAAACTACAAGAGCCCTGGCTGATAGCACAGTGGATAAGGTGCGAACCCAAAGATCACTGGTTCAATTCCCAGCCAGGGCACATAAGCAGGTTGCAAGGTCTCCAGCCAGGTCTGTGGCTGGAAGTGGGTGAAAGGCAACCATACATTAAACAAACAAACAAACAAAAAACCCTACAAATCCAAGAGCTGGTTCTTTAAAAAAATAAAAATTGACAAGTCTTTAACCAGACTCATCAAGAAAAAGAGAGGACCCAAATAAAGAAAATCAGAAATGACAGAGGAGAAATCACAACTGATACTTTAGAAACACAAAGGATTGTTAAGCTATAACTCCAAACAACTATATGACAAGAAATATGACAACCTGGATGAAATGGACAAATTTCTGGAAATGTATAATCTACCAAAACTGAATCCAGAAGAAGCAGAAATCCTGAATAGGCTGATAACAACTAATGAAATTGAAGAAGTAATCAAAAAACTCCCAATGCACAAGAACCCTGGACCAGATGGCTACACAGGTGAATTTTGCCAAACATTTAGAGAAGAACTAACTGTTATCCTTCTTAGCCTTTTGCAAAATATCCAAGAAGAGAGAAGACTCCCAAACTCTTTCTATGAGGCTGATATAATTCTAAGCCTAAAACCAGGTCAAGACACAACTACAGGCCAATATCTCTGACGAACATAGATGCTAAGATTTTCAACAAAATATTGGCCAACCAGATCCAGCAATACATTACAAAGATCATACAGACAGCCCAATTAAAAAATGGGCAAAGGACCTGAACAGACAATTCACTGAGGGAGACTTACAAAGGGCCCAAAGGCATATGAAAGGGCTCAACATCACTAGCCATTAGAAAAATGCAAATTAAAACCACAATAAGATACCACCTGATACCTGTCAGAATGGCAATCATCAACAAATCAACAAACAACAAGTGTTGGCAAGAATGTGGGGAAACCTTGGTCCACTGTTGGTGGGAATGCAGACTGGTGAAGCCACTATGGAGAACAGTATGAAATTCCCTTAAAAAACTAAAAATGAAACTGCCTTTTGATCCAGCAATTCCACGTCTAGGGTTATAACCAAAGAACCCTGAAACATCAGTTCAGAAGAACCTATGTACCCCTGTGGTCATAGCAGCACTATTTACAATAGCCACGTGCTAGAAACAGCCTAAGTGCCCATCAGTGGATGAATGGTTCAAAAAACTTTGGTACATTTACACAATGGAATACTACACAGCAGAAAGAAAGAAGAAACTCCTACCTTTTGTGACAACATGGATGGAACTGGACAGTATTATGCTTAGTGAAATAAGCCAGTCAGTGAAAGACAAATGCCATATAATCTCATCCATTATAGGACAATAATGAACAAAACAAACAAGCAAAACAGAACCAGAGACATGAATAACAGAAGCAGACCTTCAGTGGGCAGAGGGGAGGGGGAGGTTAGAGAAGGAAGCAAAGAAGGGGAGCAGTTTAGTCAAGGAAATAGCATGGATGACCCATGGACATGGACAATAAGTGGGATTGACTTTGGTGAGGAGTGGGAGGGTGGGGAAGGAGAGAAAAGGGGCGGGGGGGTGGGGGATGAGATGAAAGTAATGCAACAACAATAAAATTAAATTTAAAAAATTGGCTTATGCAGTTGTGGGGTTTGGCAAGTCTGAAATTTATAGGACATGCCTGTTAGATCTCTCCAGTTGTGATAGGTGGGTGTTGAAGTCTCCAAATGTAATAGATTCATTTATTTCTTCTTGAAGTTTTTGTCTATTTTGCCTCATGTAGTTTGATCTTCTGCTGTTACAGGCATACATGTTAAGGATTATTATGTCTCCTTGGACAACTGAAACCCTTGATCATTATGTAATGCCCTTCTTTATCCCTGATAATTTTCCTTTGAAGTCTGTTCTGTCTGAAATTAATATAGCTACTCCTGCTTTCTTTTGATTAGTGTTAGCAAGGTATATTTTCCTCCAACCATTTACTTTTAATATACCTATATATTTATATTTAACCTATAGCTAGGTGATGTTTTTTCCATATTTTTAAATTCATTGTGACAATCTCTATCTTTTTAATTGGTACAGTTAGACCACTGACATTAATAACGATTGTTTACATTATTGGATTAATATCTATAGTATTTGTTAGTTTTCTATTTGTTGTCCTTGTTCTTTGTTCCTATTTTTTCTCTCACATTTCCCCTGCCTTTTGCAGTTTTAATTGAGTTTTGTAAACAATTCCATTGTTTTCTTTTCTTAGTATATATTATATTTCTTTTTTTAAACATCTTTTAGTGGTTGCCCTTGAGTTTGTAATATATGTTTACAGCTAATCCAGGGCCACTTTCAGATAACATTATACTACTTCAGAGGTAGTGTGAGTACCTTACCATAACAAAAATATCATAATTCCTCTCTTCAGTCCCTTATATTATTGCTGTTATTTATTTTACCTTTATATAATCTTATACTTATTTCCTTTATATAAGCATATCTATATACATAAGCATACATAACCAAACACATTATCACTATTATTATTTTGAACTGTCATCTGTTACAACAATTAAGAATAAGAAAAATAACTTTTAATTTGGCCTTCATTTATTCCATCTTTGATGCCCTTCCTTTCTCTGTGTGTATCTGAGTTTCTGACCTGTATTATTTTCCTTCTCTCTGAAGAACTTCTCACCATCTCTTACCAAGGTAGGTCTACTGGAAATAAATTTTCTCTATCTTTGTCTGAGAAGGTTTTTTCGTGTATGTGTGTGTCTGTATACTTTATTGATTATGCTGTTATAGTTGTCTCAAATTCTTTTCCTTTTGCTCCTGTCCACCTGAGCCCCCCATTCCCTCCTGCAGTCCCACTCCCCCTTAGTTCATGCCCATAGGTTGCGCATGTAAGTTTTCTGATTTCACCCTTTCCTTTATTATTCTTAACTTACCCCTGTCTATCTTGTGCCCACCAACTATGTTTCCTAATCCCTGCACCATTTCCCTGTTTCACCCTCTTCCCCTGACCAGCTGATAACCCTCCCAATGGTCTCATACCTATGATTCTGGTCCTGTTTTGGTTGTTTGCTTAGTTTGTTACTGTTTTTGGTTTTATATTTTAGGTTCTGTTGTTGATAGTTGTGAGTTTGTTCTTTTTTTTTTCTTTAAGATTTTATTTATTATTTTTAGAGGGAGGGGAAGGGAGAGAGGGAGATAGATATCAATGTATGGTTGCCTTTCCCCTGCCTCCAACCACAGACCTGGCTGGAGACCTGGCTTGCAACCTTGTTATGTGCCCTGGCTGGGGAATTGAACCAGCAACCTTTGGGTTCGCAGGCCAGCACCTTATCCACTGTGCTACCAGCCAGGGCTGTTCTCTTTTTGATGTTCATAATTTTGATCCTCTTTTTCTTAAATAAGTCCCTTTAACATTTCATATAATAATGGTTTGGTGATGATGAACTCCTTTAGCTTTACTCCGTCTGGGAAGTGCTTTGTCTGCCGTTCCATTCTAAATGATAGCTTTGCTGGATAGAGTAATCTTGGTTATAGGTCCTTGCTTTTCATCACTTTGAATACTTCTTGCTGGCCCTTTCTAGCCTGCAAAGTTTTTTGAGAAATCAGCTCACAGTCTTATGGGAACTCCTTTGTAGGTAACTCTTCTTTTCTCTTGCTGCTTTAAAGACTCTCTCTTTATCTTTAACAATTGGCATTTTAATTATGAGATGCCTTGGTATGGTCTGATTTGGATCTTGCTTGTTAAGGACACTCTGTGCTTCCTGGATTTGTATGTCTACTTCTTTCTTTAAATTTGGGAACTTTTCTTTCATTATTTTTTCACACAAGTTTTCAATTTCTTGCTCTTCTTCTTCTTCTGGCATCCCCATGATTCAGATGTTGGCAAGCTTACAGTCATCCCAGAGGTTCCTAAGCCTCTCCTCGTGTTTTTTAATTCTTGTTTCTACTTTCTGTGCTGGTTGACTTTCTTCCTATGTTCCAAATTGTTGATTTGAGCCCCATTTTCATTTCCTGCACCATTGGTTTTGTGTGTATTTTACTTTGTTTCACTTGGCTTAGCCTTCATTTCTTCCCTTATGTGTTTAAGTACATCTGTCAAGTCTGTGAGCATCTTTATGACCAGCATTTTAAACTGCGTCTGTCAGACTGGCTGTTTCTTTGTTGCTTAGTTGGGCCACTGAGACTTTGATTTGTTCCCTTTTCTGAGTCATATTTCTCTATCTCCAAAATTTTTTTTCCATCAGTGTATGGTTGCCTTTCACCTGCCTCCAGCTACAGACCTGGCTGGTATGCCTGACTTGCAACCTGGTTATGTGCCCTGACTGGTACACCTGACTTGCAACCTGGTTATGTGCCCTGACTGGTACACCTGACTTGCAACCTGGTTATGTGCCCTGACTGGAAATTGAACCAGTGGCCTTTGGGTTTGCAGGCTGGTGCTTATCCGCTGAGCCAACCACCAGGGCTTCTATCTCCAAATCTTGGTAGGCTCCTGTGTGCCTCTGTTTCATTGGTAAAGCTGTTGCATCTGTTATATTATAAGGGGTGGAGCCTTAGGTGTTTGTCAATGCAGGGCAACCCACTCTATTATGTGGTGGAGCTGTATGTGGGGGAGGAATCTGGGAGGGAACTATGCCACTTGCTCAGCACTCACCTCTTTTCTAGACACTTCTCCTGCTTCCCATATGAGACTAGTTCCTATCTAGTTGTTGCCCTGTCCTTGGTTCCCAGGGTGGGTGGGTCTGTGGACATTTCAAGACCATAGGGGGCCTCTAAATAAACAGATCCTGCTCTGAGACCAATAGTTTCTTCCTCTGCTGTCCCCGCAACTGATTTTCATAGTCAGAAGCAGTGTGGCTTTATTCCACCCTGACCCCTCACCTTGGTGCTGGAACCATGAGCCATGAGATCTGGTCTGATGCTGGGAGCACTCAACAGGTGTCCCTATTGTGACTGCTCTCTGCCAGTTGACTCTTGAGGCTCTCCCAGTGCAGCCGCTGTGCCACCAGCCTGCGCCAGCAATCTGCTCACCAAACTGTGTCCACTGTGTCCCAGCTCCCCGCCTCCTGTCTGAATCAGTGTTTCTTCCTTCTGTATTTTGTTTGTTGGACTTCCATCAGCTTGATGTTCTGGAATTTCTGGTTGTTGCTAGTTTTGGGGTAAATGTGTTGTTTTTGGTTGTGGAAGGAGATGCAGCCTTTTTATATAGGCCTCCATCTTGGATCTCTCCTGAAAAAGTTTTTTCGCTTTTGAAAGATAATTTCACTTGGTACAGAATTGGTGTTTCTCTTGTCTCAACACCTAAAAGATTTCACTCCATTCCCTTCTTGCTTGCATGGTTGCTGAGGAGAAGTTGGATGAATTCTTATTTTTTATTTTTTTTTTCTGTAGGTAGGTGTCTTTTTCGTCTCTAACTTCTTTCAAGATTTTTTATTTTTCACTTTTCCATATTGGTGTTTTCTGAGCTTCCTGGATCCATGTTTTGGTGTTTGATGTTAATTTGGGGGAATTCTCATTTTTATTATTTCAAATATTTTTGTGCCTTTCTTCTCCTTCTGGTAGTTCTGTAACAAAAATGTTACAGTCTTTGGATATTCTGTTCTGTTTTTATCAGTCTTTGCTCTCTTTGTGTTTCAGTTTTGGAAGTTGTTATTGACAGCCTGTAATGCAGAGATTCTTCCCTCAGCTGTAGCCAGTCTACAAATGAGTCCATCAAAGACACCCTTCATTTCTCTTACGGTGCTTTTGGTCTCTAGCATTTCTCTCTTTTTGGTTCTATCTTAGGATTTCCATCTCTTTTCTTACCTTTCCCAGTTGTTCTTACATGTTATCTATATATGTTATCCTTTGGAACCCTTAGTGTGTTAATCATAGTTATTGTAAATCCCTGATCTGATCATTCCAACATCCATATTATGTCTGGTTCTGATGTTTTCTGTGCCTCTTCAAACTGTGCTTTATGGCTTTGGTATGTCGTGTCATTTTTGCCTTGAGAGCCAGAGGTGATGTGCTGGGTAAAAAGAACTCCTTTAAATGGGCCTTTAGAAGTGGTGGTAAGGTGTGGGGAGAGGGGAAGCATTCTATAGTCCTGTGGTTAGATCTCAATTTTTAGTGAGCCTGTGCTTCAATTGTGAACTTTACAAACGTTTCTCAGTATTTTTCTACCCCTTTTAGTAGGACAGGATGGCTAGAGTGGGCTGGATTTGGGGGTCCTATAATACTGCAATCAAGCAGATATTGCACTAACGTGAGTTGTAATCCTGTTGATGGAGGGCTTGTCCTCAATTTGTAAAAAGCACAGCATCTGTGAGTGCATTAAGCAAGGTGTAGTAAACAAGTTGGCCTGTGTTCCAGTTACATTCTCGTAACACTGCAGCAGTTTATGTGCTGGTTAGTTTCTCTTGAGGGCGGGTGTTACTAAGAACTGAGTGCTCAGGGACATTTCAAGATGGCTGCTTTCCCCTTTCTCTGACAGAAGTCTGAGGGGATTTTTCTAGATATTTACAATGGGACTGCAGTCAAGCTCTAGGAGGTAAATCTTGCAATATTGTTGGAGCCTCCTTATGACAGGGACCCCTGGAGTTTTTAACTCTCAGACTTGTCCCCAGTGGGGACTGAGCTTCCTACAATCCACTGGTTACGGGTCAGATTTTCTTGTCATAATCCTGGTTCCCTTGCTGTTTTGGCTTTTTCTTCTGAGTCTCTATTCTGGTAAGTTGCAAATTCCTGTATTCACCTGTCAGTCTCTCCAGTCTTGGGGGTGAAGGTTTGCCCTGTGCCCTTCCCTCTCTTATGGACCCAAGAAGAATCATTGATTTTTCAGTCTGTTCAGTTTTTTACTTTTCAGGATGGAGTTATGACTTCCTAGCTCTTTACATGGAACCTAGACATCAGTTTTTATTTTGTGATTTTTTTTCCCAGTAGCAAATTTTAAATTATAGATTGAGTTGCTTCTGATAACATGCTTTTGTGCCCCTCCCCCACTACATAAAATGGAGTGTGTTCTCAAAGTGTTTTTCTCATGCAAAATGTTATTAAGATGTATTTACCCTCCCACCTCATATTAATGATTCTCTCTAATACCAAGGGTGATGAATTATTTTAGAATTATTTATTTAGGGATTCTGGGCATTCTACCATCAGTACACATCATCAGGGGGGCATGTTCTCTCTGTCTCTGTTTCTATTGTATGTGTATTTTTATTTTTTTAAAAGATTTTATTTATTATTTCCAGAGAGAGGGGAAGGAAAAGAGGCAGAGAGGGAGAGAAGAATCAATGTATGGTTGCCTTTCACCTGCCTCCAGCCACAGACCTGGCTGGAAACCTGGCTTGCAACCTCATTATGTGCCCTGGCTAGGGAATCGAACCAGCGACCTTTGGGTTTGCAGGCCGGCACCTTATCCACTGTGCTACCAGCCAGGACTGTATGTGTATTTTTAAATTACACACTTTTGGAAATGAAATGTTACATGTGTTTACTACATTCATCCTTTCAGATGGAACTGACCTGGGCTATGCTTATGTGGACTTTAACTACAATGGTACATTGTTGGCCTCTGTCGGGAGCAACCCTGATTATACATTGACCATCTGGAATTGGAAGGAGGAACAGCCCATACTGAGGAAAAAAGCTTTTTCTCTGGAAGTTTTTAAAGTTACTTTCAATCCTGATGATGATGAGCAGCTTACTACATCAGGATCAGGCCACATCAAGTAAGTCATGTGACCGATATGGGTGCTAGTAGATAATAGTAAAGTATTTTCTAAAAGGATCAACCAGCTGATGTTGTTAACATTAGGATACTTTTTATTTTATTTTATTTTTATTTTTTATATATTATATTAATTATGCTATTACAGTTGTCTCAATTTCACCACCTCCCCTGTCTCCCTCTACCAGGTATGCTCATTCCCTCTAGCAATCACCCCCTTAGTTAATGTCCATGAGTCATGCATATAAGTTCTTTGGCTTATATGTTCCTCTTTTTTTCCTGGTACCCCTGTAATTTAGATGTTGGTACATTTGGAGAGTCCCAAAGGCTTCTTAGCCTATCCTCATTTTTTAAAATTCCTTTTTCTTGTTGCTACTCTGATTGAATGTATTTTTCTTCCTTATGTTACAAATGGTTGATCTGATTCTCGACTTCATCCCCTCCACTGTTTGCTCCCTGTAGATTTTTCTTTATTTCATTGAATGTGACCTTCATTTCTGCTTGGGTCTTTTTGATGCTGCTGAAGTACCTGATGAGTTCTTTGAGCACCCTGATAATTGGTGTTTTCTACTCTGCATCTGATAGATTGCTTATCTCAATTTCATTTAGTTCTCTCCTTGGAGTTTTGTTCTGTTCTTTCATTTGGACTATATTTCTTTGTCTCCTCTTTTTTGGCAGCCTTTCTGTGTTTATTGCTGTGTATTAGGTAGAGCTACTTGAGCTTCCTGTCTTAGTACTGTTGCCTATTATAAAAAAGTGCATCTGTAAATTGTATGGCATGGAGCTTTAGGTAATCACCTGGGTGAGGCAACCCATGTCACCATTCAGTAGCTCTGTATGAGGGAGGGCTCAAAGAGGGGACAGTGCTGCTGCTTGGTCTCTGGAGTTTTACCCAGGAAAAAGCTGTCTCCTGGCACTTGACCTGGTACCTGTCACTTTAATTTTTCTCTGTATGTGACTGGTGCCCTTTCAGCTGTTGCCCTTGTGCTGAATCCCAGAGGGGGTCTGTGAAAGTCCTAAGTCCATTGTGGGCCCTTTAAGAGAAGTCTTCTGTGAATCCTGCAGTTTCTTCTGCCCCTCCCCCCAACCCTCAGTATTTTTTAAAGTCAGAAGTTATGGTTACTTATCTTCCTGGTGCTTGAACCCTGGGCTGGGTGGTTTGGGCTGGGGCTGGGATCTCCTGTTCCCAAGAACATTTGGGATTTTTATTTACCACATGTAGATGTGGGGCTGCCCATTCCCACATCTCCACACCTCTCCATGGCTCTCCACCTCTTCCTGCCTCTCTATGCATTTCTGCATCTCTACCCTCCTACCTGTCTAGATGAATGAGACTTTTCAACATCTTGGTTGTCAGACTTCTGTACAGTCCTTGATTTTCTGACATTTCTGGGTGATACTTGTTTTGTAGTTCAGTTGTAAGTTTTGTTATAGTTGTATGAGGAGGGAAGGTGTTTTTGCCTATGCTTCGATCTTGACCATAAGTCCATTGGGACACATTTTAAACAAGTTCTTCTTAAAGGTAACTAGCAGAATAGCTCTTCTAATTCAATATGGGGATTTATTACTGCAGACAGCACAGATAAAAAAAGAACTTTTAAATTTAGCCTGCTGCCTTCTTAGAAGCTTTATCTTCTAAAACAGTTTGTATATTGTTTTCCTAATGGTATTTCCAAATTCATATTGAACTTTCAGATTTACTATTAAATTTGTTGTTCATGGTAATATGTATAATGGGTAAGTCATTTTGATATCTCTGAACTCAGTCTTCACATATTGTAACAAGAATTACAATAGAATTATTTCTGACATAGGCCCCCTAATACTAAAGGGTAACAAACCTATACTTAATCTCAGGTCTTAGACTCTAAATTCTTTTTCACTATATTATATCTTTGTCTGTTCCAGGATGGAATGGTTTTGTTCCCTCTCTCTCTCTCTCTCCTTTTATTTGGTTCCACCCTGTGTCATGTATTTATTTAATAACCTACTACCATTACTCTCTAACTTGATTCATATGTCTTTTTACAAAAGATGTTTTTTTCTTGTATCCTAAATCCTTATTCCAATGAAAGCTGACGTTCTTACTCATTAGAAATATAGAATAAGTTAATGTATTTTTTAAAATATTTTGAAATAAATTTTTTTTTAAGATTTTATTTATTATTTTCAGAGACAGGGAAAGGGAAATAGGCAGAGAGGAAAAGAGACATCAATGTATGGTTGCCTTTCACCTGCCTCCAGCTACAGACCTGGCTTGCAACCTGGTTAAGTGACCTGGCTGGGGAATCGAACCAGCGACCTTTGGGTTCACAGGTCTGTGCCAATCTGCTGAGCCACCAGCCAGAGCTCAAGTTAACATATTTTTTAATGTAATCTTGGGGCAATTCTCCTGTAACCCTCTCATAGCTATAGGCTAAACATTTCCATTTCCTTCCATTTCCCCATCGTTTAATAAAGTGCATGTTTTCTGTGCACTATATCTCTGGGGAGAGATAGACAATGAACAATATCATGTGTGAAATACTGTAAAATAAACACAATATATGGAAATACGATCAAGGAGGTTGTTGTAGCCTCAGAGAAGGATGATGATTACCTTATCTTTGGCTTCTATTATTGGTGTTGATACCTTCCATTATTTACTTTATATCCAGTTGCCAGGCCAGATTGTTTTTCTACACAATTTGTTATCATTCTAATTGTACATTTATTTGGACTATTAATGGAAAAATGTTAGTAACAACTAACATTTATTGATTACTTTTATGTGCTAGGCATTAGTCTAAGAATTTTTCAACAATTTTATGAGGTAGGTGCTACTAACTTATTCCAGTTTTAAACATGAGAAAATGAAGGCGCACTGTGGTCAAGGAAGTCACTTAAAGTTGCACAGCAGGTAAACTAAAATTTGGGGGAAAACTTTTATATCCTATAAAACATTATTGTCCAACAGAACTTTCTGACAGGGTGGAAATGTTCTGTGCTGTCCATCCCCGTAGACACTAGTCACATGGATCTATCGAGCAGCTGAAACTGGCTGGTCTGACTGAAACACTGATTTTCAAATTTTATTTAATTACTTTAAACCTGAATTAGTTTTGGGTAATGGCTGTAACATAGGATGGCATGGCTCTAAAATATAAGATCTACAAAGGCGAAGAATATTTTTCTTGATTTATTTTGCTCAGTGCTGAATTCATATTGCCTAGAACTTTGCCTGACAGGTAGTAGACAGTTAATACATATTAAGCAGATAAATGATGTAATAATATATCTGACTATGAAATATAAACACTTGGGTCATCTTAAAAACCTTTGAGGTAGATAAATTTAGTATCCTTATCTGCAGGTTCTGGGAAATGGCTCACACATTCACTGGTCTCAAGCTTCAGGGTTCACTAGGTCGATTTGGGAAAACAACTACTACTGATATAGAAGGTTACGTGGAGCTCCCAGATGGGAAGGTGAGTATAGCCTCTACTTTACAATAATAGAATTAGGTTCCTGGGTGACATACACATATTTGCACTCTAAAAAGCACTGCCAATATTAGCGATAACAGACACTATAGTTGTGAACATAACATTTAATTTTGTCTCTTCAGATTATCAATTTTAATATGATTTCTGTCCCAAAAACATTGGCAGCACAAACTTTTAATTATATTGACATTGGCTCAATACTTTTGGGAGAGACCTACATTTCTGTGAAGCTGTTATAACTCACATGTACATATCATTTGTTGTTTTGTTTTTATTAAGTACTATACACATACAAAGTATGCAAGCATTTTCATATATTAATATAGGACAAACTTGTCCCTTTATATTATGTCATAGAATTGCAATATTTATCTTTCCCCTCTCTTTGCCGTGATGCTTCAAGAAGATTTACTGAGTCAAAGGTTATATACTGTCTTGTGGCTTTTATTTATTTTTATCTATCTTTTAAGAAATATTTTATTTTTAGAGGGGGAGGGAGAGAGGAAGAGAGACATGAATATGTGGTTGCCGTTCACCTGCCTCCAGTTACAGACCTGGCTGGAGACCTGGCTTGCAACCTGGTTATGTGCCCTGGCTAGGGAATTGAACCAGTGACCTTTGGGTTCGCAGGCTAGTAGCTTTTATTTTTATTGTCAGATTATTATTCAGTAAGATTAAGCAACTTTACAGTAACATCTGGAACACTGCAGCTTTAATCTGCTTATTTTTTAATATTATTTACTTCCTCTCTCTTACAAAACTTACAGGCATATTGCATATAAAATCATTTCTCACTAAGCATAATACTTTCCAGTTCCATCCATGTTGTTGCAAAGGGTAGCAGTTTCTTCTTTCTTTCTGCTGTGTAGTATTCCATTGTGTAAATGTACCAAAGTTTTTTGATCTAATCATCCACTGATGGGCACTTAGGCAGTTTCCAGCACTTGGCTATTGTAAATAGTCCTGCTATGAACATAGGGATACATAGGTTCTTATGAGTTGATGTTTCAGGGTTCTTTGGGTATAGTCCTAGTAGGGGAATTGCTGGATCAAAAGGCAGTTCCATTTTTAGTTTTTTAAGAAAACTCCATACTGTTTTCCACAGTGGCTGCACCAGCCTGCATTCCCACCAACCAGTATACCAGGGTTCCCTTTTCCCCACATCCTTGCCAACACTTGTTTGTTGATTTGTTGATGATTGCCATTCTGACAGGTGTGTGGTGGTATCTTATTGTGGTTTTAATTTGTATATCTCTGATGGCTAGTGATGTTGAGCATTCAGTGAAAGACAAATGCCATATAATCTCACCCATTACAGGACAATAATGAACAAAACAAACAAACAAGCAAAACAGAACCAGATACATGAATACAATGAATAGACCTTCAGTTGGCAGGGGAGAGGAGGAAGCAAAGAAGGGGAGCAATTTAGTCAAGAAACTAGCATGGAAGAACCGTGGACATGGACAACAAGTGGGATTGACTTTGGCAGGGAGTGGGTGGATGGGGAAGGGGACAGAGGGGAGTAAAAAGGGGATGGATATAATACAGCAACAATAAAATTAAATTTAAAAAATCATTTCTCTATTAATATTTTACTTGATTTCCTATTAGAATTAGTTATTTGTGATTATATCAATTGTAAGTAAATACCAGTGTACAAATACTGCTCTGAGGAACAAAATGGTCTAGTTCTCTACCTAGTGGGATATTCTCAATTAGGAATCATGATGTGTAGAAGGAAATAAAAAGCATTGGATGCTGGCTACATTATAGTATACCTAAACCCATAAGATGATTGTAAATTATTCCACCTTCGTATTCTGAATATTGTAAGAATTAAGATACATAAAGATCAATGCAACCCTTGTTAAAAACATGACATGAGCTGTATCTTAAAAAGGTTTAGTAGAGTTTGTTTCAATGCAGGGAAAAAAGTCTTTATTTTTAAAATTTTATTTATTTATTTTTAGAGAGCAATGGAGGGAGAAAGGGGAAGAAACATTGATGTGAGAGAGAAATAGCAATCAGTTGCCTTCCATATTCATCCTGATTAGGGATTGAACCTGCAGCCCAGGCATGTGCCCTGCCCAGGAATCAAACCCATGATCTTTCCATTTGCTGGATGGTGCCTAAGCAGCTGAGCCACACCAGCCAGAGCAGAAGTGTTTAAATAAGAAAACCACAAAGGAAATGTTTAGCATTATGAATAAACATCAGGTATTTAGAGGGCTAATTAGAATAAAGCATTCCTGTTGGGAAAGAGTGGGAAATGAGGTTGAGAAATGTGGTTAGGTTCTGGTGTATGAGGGTTTTAACAACCAGGCAGAACTATTATATGTTGGAAGAGTAGAGTTGCAATGAAAAGTTATAGGTAAATTTGGTCACAAAGTCCCAAGTGAATTAGAGGAAGGGAAATCTAGAATCAAGGAGATGAGCTAGGAAGGAAGATGTTTCTTTCGTCTAAGAAGAGGTGTTGAGGGCCTAGACTTTTATCAGGATGATTGGAAAAGGAAAGCTAGACATGAGTGACCTTTCAAAAAGGCTTTGGTGACTTTTGGTGGCTTTAGTCACTGACAGATGAAACCAGATCTAAATAAAGACTCTACCACAAGTGGACTGAAGCTTACTAGGTAATACAAATAAGAATGGGTAGACAAAGAGGTAGAAAAGACTGGGTGAGGTCCTAAGTGACTCTAGGTGAGAGGGACAAGGGTGTGCAGGGTACTAGAGCAGCAGGCAGGAATTAGTTTCCTAGCTGGCATGTCATGGAGCATTGGTCTGCACAGAAGCTCTATGAAAATAAGACTTCCTCTTCAAATGCCTTCCTATATAAAAATTCCTCTTGGTGATTTCCAGTGAATACTTTTGTGTCAAAGTGGCCAAGGAGTCCTAGAGAACAGAAATTCATTTGCCATTGTCTATCCCAGCATGTGTCTTCTGAGGCAGTGGTAGTCAGAACAGGAGCTTCTGAGCTGCAGTGTCTTGTTTAAAATCCTGACTCCTCTGAGTAATTTTGGGGAAGATACTTAACAATTCTGTTCTTCAATATTTTTTCCTTTGTTAAATGGGGATAATGATAGTTAGGGCTTCTCCTAGCTTGTATGGTTTTGTGTGAAGAGAAAAACTGTCTTTTCTGGGAAAATAAAATGCACAACTGTACATGTTATTTCCAATAAATGTACCTAATTGTATGATTTTTAGGATTAACTAATTTTATGTATGTAAAATGCTCCAGCAATTCTCAGCACAGGTGTACTCCAGTGGTATTATTTTTTAGGTAATACCTGTTAAACATCCTAAAAACCAGTGTTTGGTGGTATGTATCGATACTTTGGTAAGTGCTGGATTAAATGGATTAATATGAGGTGGTCCAGATAATCTTTCTTTGAAATTGGATACTGTTATCCTATAATCTTCTGAGTTCAGTAGTGCCCTCACAACATTTGATATTATCACACTTAAGAAGTAGAGTCTCATCTATCAAGAATTTTAAATAGACCTCTAAGTTTTAACTCAGTATTTCCACCCCTGGAATATGCCCTTAAAGATGTACAAAGAAATATATAGCAGATGTGTTTGAAAAATTACCAGCAGCATACAAGCCTAATCATAACAATGAAAATGATACGTAACCCTCAGAGGAAATATATCAGCATGGGATTAGTGGTTCTTCCTGGGGCGGTGAGTTTTCATTTCTATATTTTCTTAGTTTTTCTATATTAAAAATGTTTTAGTTTTACAATCAAGAAATATCATCTTTTAAAAATCATTTTTCCTGTCATCCAAGGCATAAATATACACAATTTGTCTATCTTAATGCACATTCCTTCCTTTCTGTATACCTGCCAGGTGCTCTCAGGGTCAGAATGGGGCAACATGCTGGTTTGGGAAGCTGGCCTCATCAAAGTTGAGCTCTGTCGAACTGGAAGTATGTCTTGTCACCAGGGTCCCATCAACCAGATAACACTGGATGAGGGCGAAGTTATCACAATTGGGTCAGATGGATGTGTTCGGGTAAGTTTTCAGGATACTTGGACAGTAGCACCCCCATCTAAGCTTTGCAGATCACTCAGTGGGTTCTGTCAGTTTTTTATTTCTCATAAAGGTCACTTTATGAAGAACAGCAGTGGTCATTTACTCTGGGGTCAACTCATTTTAAATAATGCTTCTCTTGTGGTAAATATTTTAATTCTAGTCAAAATTAATTTACAGCATCTTAGCATTGAAATTTTCTGAAGGAATCTTTTGTTATTTTAAATCCATTGTTGAAATAGTAGTTTCAGAAAGTGAAAACCCATGTTAACAGAATATTTACAGTGGCCACAGATGTCCTTCCATAGTGTCTGGTGTGAATAGGTCTTTTTTTAGGGACAAAAGTTCCAAACATTTGTTGGTTATTTTTACTGAGGTTACCAAGCAGTTATATACTCAAAGATGAGATAAGAGGGTTTGGCTATGGATGCTTCCCTATCTTTGCACCTGACAGAGGTGAACTCACGTGTCCTCACCGGTTTGCACTCTGCTGCCCATAGTGTGAGCTAAGCTGGCATGCTGTTCCTCCTGGTAATGGTCACACCTGTGTATGTGTGCCCTGCTGTTGCTGATAAACCTGAAGCCCCTGATTTATCTTGTGGTCCCCTTGGTGTGGGTCCTTCTGGGGCCTTTCATAAGAAAGTGGTAGTGTTCTCTTGATGTCCTTTAGGATGTATTATCAGGAGTAAGACTACTTTTTAATAATCTGATCATTTTTGACAACTATTGAGTTTATTATGTCTAGTATATTGTTTATATCATATCTTCTACAGTCTGCCCTGTAACCATTGGCTTTTTTAAACCCAAGTATAAATTTTTTCCACATACCATATTAAATTTAATCTTATTATAAGATGTTATTCATTACTTTGAGAGTGTTATATTCTTTTTTATATGATACAGTATATTTACTCCTTCTGAAGTATGACACCTCAAATTGTCAAAATACCAAATGGAAGAAATCCTCAAGAGAAAAGAAATTAAATATTTCACAGAGTATCCCTTCCTAAATACTGCTAATATCTAAGCTTGCTTTCCTTTTCAAAGTCCACCCCTATTTCTTTAGTTCTTTACATTGAAATCTCTACCTCTCACCCCAACTCTAGGCATTAATCTGGCCCTAGAATGAGCCTAACCTATATGGAACACCACCAATCCTCCCTGAAGTTACTTTCTCAGGGTCTGAGTTATTGAGTCCAGGGTAACGTGGTACAGTGAGCAAGGGAACCATCCTGAGTGGACTTGGGCACTTCACAGAGGAAGTCCTCCTGAGTCTCTGATGCGTGAGGTTAAAATGTGCTCCTTTACCCTTCCTGCAGCATTCTGGTCTCCCATCCTAAGAACAATTCTTATCCAAATAAAGCAGTCTAAATTGATGATAAAGAAGAGAAACAGTTTCTACTAAACACTTCATCACACTCATTTTCTCTGGTTGTAATGAAGATAATGTTTGAATATTAAGCAAAAAGGTCTATTTCCCCTTTCCAGGGGGCCTACATATATAACAGGGCTCTTTTTAATATCTTGCTGAAAGAGTGAACCATTTACTCCTTGTGGCCAGTCTCTGTGCAGAAAGACCTGGTATATACATATCTTTAAATCTTGATATACAGATTACTTTGGGCAAATTAGAATTCTTATTTAGAGCAGTATTTTCTTACAAATCTCTATCAATGCAAAGGAGTTTCTTTGTATTTCTTTTCTGGCATAGAAAATATTCAGAAACTGCTCTATGACTAAAGTATTTTCTTATTAATTTCTTAAGATATGGGATTTTGAGACCATAGACACTGCTGATACTATAGATGAGACTGGATTACTAGAGATCGAGCCCATTAATGAACTTCAAGTAGACAAGAATGTTAAACTCTTCTCTATGATAAAAATGAATGAAACTGGACATAACTTTTGGTTGGCTCAAGTAAGTTGCATTCTTCTCTCTTGGTTCCTTTAAAGTTACCTGGACATAAAATTAAAATGGTATTTTAATTTTTTGTCACTGTAAATCCATTTTACTATTAAGACTACTATTAATAACCTGAACGAAGAGCTCCTCAATTTTGGTATTTAATTGACTATATTGAAATACAGAAAACCTGTTAGGAGCATTTTTATTCTATTCTATTTATTTATTTTTGATTATGCTGTTATAGTTGTCCCCATTTTTTTTCCCTTTTCTCCCCTCTGCCCAGTACCTCCCTTCCCTCTAGCAGTCCTAACCCCCTTAGTTCATGTCCATTGGTCCTACCTGTATATTCTTTGGCTTTTCCCTTTCCTATACTATTCTTTACATCCCCCTGGCTATTTTGTACCTATCAATTATGCTTCTTAATCACTGCACCATTTCTCCATTTCTCCCCCGCCCTCCTCCTAGCTCATTAACCTCCAAATGATCCCCATATCTATCATTCTGTTTCTATTCTGGTTGTTTGCTTAGTTTGTTTTTGTTTTTATTTTTTAGCTTCTGTTGTTGATAGTTATGTTTGTTGTCATTTTAATGTTCATAGTTTTGATCTTTTCTTAAATAACTCCCTTTAAGACTTCATATAATAAGGACTTGGGGATGATGAACTCCTTTAGCTTTACCTTGTCTGGGGAGCCCTTGATTTGCTCTTTCATTCTAAATGATAGCTTTGCTGGATAGAGTAATCTTGGTTGTAGGGCCTTACTTTTTATCACTTTGAATATTTCTTGCCAGTCCCTTCTTGCCTGCAAAGTTGCTTTTGAGAAATCAGCTCATAGTCTTATGGAAACCCCTTTGTAAATAACTCTGTGCTTTTCTCTTACTGCTTTTAAGATTTTCTGTTTACCTTTAACCTTTGGCACTTTAATTATAATGTGTCTTGGTGTGGTCCAATTTGGGTCTAGTTTGTTTGGTACTCTGTGCTTCCTGGACTTGTATGTTTATTTCCTTTGCCAAATTAGGAAAGGTACCCTGCATTATTTTTTCACATAAGTTTTCAATTTCTTATTCTTCCTCTCCCCCTCCAGCACCCCTATGATTTGGATGTTGGCACATTTAAAGTTGTCCCAGAGGTTCCTAAATCTCTCCTCATTTTAAAAAAATTCTTGTTTCTTCACTCTATACTGGTTGACTGTTTATTTCTTTCTTATGTTCCAAATTAGTGATTTGAACCCCAGCTTCCTTTTCCTCATGATTGGTTTTGTGTGGATTTCCCTTTGTTTCAATTAACATAGCCTTCATTTCTTTCCTTTTCTATTTGTCTTAATACATAAGACACTTAATCTTATCTGTCAAGTCTGTGAGCATCATTATCACCAGTGTTTTGAACTCTGCATCTGTTAGGTTGGCAATCTCCTCATTGCTTAATTCTCCTACTGGAACCTTGATCTGCTCCCTCCTTTGGGCTGTACTTCTTTGTCTCCTCAACTTGTCTGCCTCCTGTGTTTGCCTATGTCTTAGGTAGAGCTGTTGTATCTGTTACGTTGTAAGGCGTGGAGCCTTAGGTATTCATCAGTGCAGGATGAATTTTACCACGTTGTGGTATGTGGGGGAGGGGTCTGAGAGGGAAAAATGCCACTTGCTCAGTACTCACCCACTCCCTGTATGGGACTGGCACTCTTCTGGCTGTTTCCCAGGTTGTGGTTCCCAGAGTGGATGGGTTTGCAGATGTTCTAGGACCAGGGGACCCTTCTAAACAAACAGACTCTGCTGAGAGACAGTTTCTTTTTCCACCCCAACCCCCACTGGTTTTCATAGTCAAAAGCAATGAAGCTTTAATCCCCACTTCAGTACCCACCCCCCAGCACTGGAGCCATAAGCCAAGTGGCCTGGTTTGGGGTTGGGGTCACTCCCCAGATATTCTTCCTGGCTTTTATAAAGTATGACTGCTTTTTGTGCTGACCGGCCACAGCCACTGCAGTGCTGCTGCCACCACCACCACATGGAGTCCTCTCTGCCCCTTCTACCTATTTGGATGAGTATTGCTTCTTTATATCTTTGCTTGTTGGACTCCCATGCCGTTCAATTTTCTGGTAGTTCTGGTTATTTTTAGTTTTGAGATAGTTGTATTATTGTTGTGGAGGAAAGTGTGTCTACCTATGCCTCCACCTTGGCTGGGAAGTCTAGGAGCATTTTTAGTACATTATAGTAACTATAAGTATAGTGAGACTGGTTAGTTTTTTAAGTGGATATGTTCTAAGATATATGGAAGTTGACTTAGTTTAAGTTCAGTTACACTTTAAAATATATGTAAGCATTTAATGTTACTGTTTGTACTTACTTTAAATGATAGGAAGAAATTAATTTGATAAAAGTTCAAAATGATATGACAAAATGTCATTAGGTGTTTAATTTTTTAGGATTCTAATGGAGCCATATGGAAGCTTGATCTTAGTTTTTCAAATATCGTAAGTTGCTTATTTTGTTATTTTTCTTAATTTTCATAATAATAAACCTTTGTTATTCTTCCTTAAAAAGGTACTTTATTTTTTTCTATATTTGATCATTGTTACCATCAAAAACTTGGTCAATATAGTATATGATTACTGAGAACTCAGATTGCTTCTCTCTCTCTCTCTCTCCTTTCATTACTATGGTACATTTAAAAAGTCTATCTCATAGCAAAACTTACCAGAAAAGTGACAATGACAATGGCTAACATATAGTGCTTCACAGTTTTCATAAACATAAGCCATTTGCATTATATTATCTCATGTAATCCTCACCACTATCTTATTTAGTGGGCAGGCAGTTGCCATCATCTCATTTTATTGATGAAGAAATGGAAATGGAAACAGGCATTCCAAGTGGCTTGTGCAAAATCATACAGCTGGCAACTCTGTTTCTCCTAATTCCAAAGTCTAACCTCTTCTGCTTTTCCTTATTTCTATTAGAATAAAATCACACAAGTAATTACAGGGTGCTATTTGCAATTCTTTAAACTTGACCTTGATTCTACGTTAAGCTGTCTGTGAGATCTAATAGAAGTTCTGCCTTTTTCTAATCAGACACAAGATCCGGAATGCCTCTTCTCCTTCCATTCTGGAGCCATTGAAGCATTGGCTGTCTCTCCCCTCACTTATCTTATGGCCACCACGGCCTTGGATTGTAAGTAGGAACTCTTAATGAAAACATAGATGGTCTTTTTGTTTCATTTTAAATATACTTTTGTATGTGAAATATTAAAAGCATTTGAGAATTTTTCCAAAAAGGAAACCATTTAATGCAAGTGAGATGAGTTTTTGTGAAGAAAGGGCACAAAATGCAGCAGCCATGGCTATTGTGAGGTTAAAGTAAGTATACAGTCAGTAAATTACTCTTGAAAATGTTATTCATTTTGGTTATATGTGTGTGTGTGTGTGTGTATATATCTGTACTCTTCTTTTTCTTTCCATCTCCTTTCTTCTTGACTTATGGAGAATATATGTGGGTGGTACAAAGTGAAATTGGTCTACTAGTCAATCAAAAATCTACTAGTCTTTTATTTTAAATAATGTTTATAATAACCTTGGCTCACTTTACATGTTGAGCATTATAAGAAATTTCATAAATAACTATATCAACTGATAATTCAGTAGCCTTTCCTTAGTCAAACATTTCTATGCATATTCTTGATCGGGCAGCAAGAATAAAGCAGTCGCTTACTTATAAAGGTAAGGGTCTGATCTCCAAAATACACAAAGACCTAATATCACTCAACACCAGGGGAGACAGACAGCTCAATTTAAAAATGGGCAAAGGACCTAAACAGATACTTCCCCAAGGAAGACATACAAAGGGCCCATAGGCATATGAAAGAATGTTCAACATCACTAACCAACCACCAGAGGGATGCAAATTAAAACCACTATGAGACACCACCCCACACCTGTCAGAATGGCCATCATAAATAAATCAACAAACAACAAGTGCTGGTGAGGATGTGAAGAAAGGGGAACCCTGGTACATTGCTGGTTGGAACGCAAACTGGCGCAGTATCTGTGGAAGACAGTATGGAATTTCCTCAGAAAACTAAGAATTGAATTATTTCATGACCCAGTGATTCCACTGCTAGGATTATACCCAAAGAATCCTGAAACACCAATTCAGAAAAACCTATGTACTCCTATGTTCATAGCAGCACTATTTACAAGAGCCAAGTGATGGAAACAGCCTAAGCGCCCTTCAGTGGGTGAGGGGATCAAAAAATTGGTACACTTACACAATGGAGTTCTATGCAGAAGAAAGAAAGAAGGAATTTTTAACATTTGTGATAGCATGGATGGGACTGGAGAGTATTGTGCTTAGTGAAATAAGCCAGGCAGCAAAAGTTAAGTACCATATGTTCTCATTTAATATAGGAGACTAATGAACAAAATATATAGGTGAGCAGAAAGGAATGAGAGACACAGAAAAAAAAAAAATAGAGGAGCAGAATGATAGTGACTAGGGGCAGGGGAGAAAGGGGAAAGTGGGGGAAGAGATCAGATGAGGAGCTAGTGTGAAGGACCCATGGACATGGACAACAAGCTGGGGATTGACTGAAGGGTGGGACAGGGACAGGGGCAGGGGAGGGGAAGAAATGAAACAGTTGTGATGCAACAACAATAAATAAAATTAATTAAAAAAATAAATTTTGAGAGAAACAAGGAATAGAAAACCTGTTCAAAAAAGTCATGATAGAAAATTTCCCTAACATGATGAGTGAAAACATGAATCAAGTTCAGGAAGCACAGAGGGTCCCAATGAAGATCAATCCAAACAGACCAACACCAAGGCATATTATTATTAAAATGGCTAATATCAAAGACAAAGAGAGAATCCTAAAAGCATCAAGAGAGAAACGACAAATAACTTATAAGGGGACTCCAATAAGGCTATCAAATGATTATTCAACAGAAACAATTCAAGCCAGAAGGGAATGGCAAAAAGTATTTCAAGTAATGGTAAACGAAGGCCTGTAACCAAGAATACTCTACCCAGCAAGGCTCTCATTCAAGATAAAAGGAGAAATAAGGAGTTTCCCAGACAAAAGAAGACTAAAAGAATACATCTCTACCAAACCAGCATTGCAAGAAATGCTAATGGGCCTGCTTTAAAAATAAATAAATAAACAAAATGAAGAAACAGAAAGCCAAAGAGGAATACAGATACAAAGAGAGAAAATGGCAATGAATAAGTATCAATCAATAATAACCTTAAATGTAAATGGATTAAATGCACCAATCAAAAAATAAATTTTGAAAAACAGATTATGTATACATATATATATATTTTTTCTTTTAAATATAGGCTCTGTTCGAATCTATGATTTTGCCAGCAAAACTCCTTTGACTCATGTAAAATTCAAACAAGGAGGCACTGCTCTTGCTTGGGTTCCACGATTGGTAAGTTTATTATAATGAACTTCTACCAGATTTTATTTGTAAATGTAGTATATTAGTAGTATTTCTGGGAAATACAGATATTTCCTGTCTCTGGATTTCAGAGAATAAAAGTTTTAAGTTTGTTTATTCACTTAGAATGTGATAGACATCATATCATGAATTTGCTGTTTTAATGAAAATCTTTTTATGCCATGTGCAGGTTAGTAGTAGTTCTGTGTTACAAAATAATTACCCAACAAAACTTTTGTATGTATTATCTATCTGCCTGGCTCTGATTTCATTCATTTTATTTATATTTCCAGCATACCTACTAGGTGCTGGGTCTTGTTCTAGATTCTGGAACTATAGCAATAAACAAAGACAAAAATACTTGCCCTCATTGCAACTTACACGGTAGAGGGAGGTAGCAGAGATAGACGATAAACAAGTGAAATACATGGTATGTTAGATAATAAGCTATGGGGAAAAATTTTAAGCAGAGACAAAATTTTTCTAGTTATTGCTGAGTAACAAACTACCTCAAAAATGTAGTGGTATAAAAGAGCAATCATTTTATTTTGCTCACATACTCTGGATTGGGAATTCAGACAGTTGACAGCAGGGACAAGTTATGTTTGCTTCATGGTGTCTGGGACCTCAGCTAGGAGGACTTGAATGGTTGGGTCATGGAATCGTCTGAAGGCTTCTGTATTGCAGCTCTGGCACCTGGGGTAACGGCTGGACTAAGCTGGGATGTCAGCAGGAGTGCGTACCTCACAGCTCCTCCATGTGACTTGGGCTTCATCATAGCATGGTGACCTCGGGGCAGTCACACACTTCTTACACAGTGGCTCAGGGCTCCAAGACCCAGTGTCCCAGCAGCAAGGCAGAAGTTGCTGGCCTTCCCAGCTTTGGGAGCCATATGATGCCACTTCTGTCCTACTGTGTTGGGTAAACCAGCAACAAGCCCCACCCAGATTAAAGGGGGAGGGACTTAAAGCCTTCTCTCCATGGGAGGCATGTCAAATAATTAGCAACCATGTTTTTTTATTTAAAATATCTTTTTAAATCTTCACTCAAGGGTATGTTTTTATTGATTTGAGAGAAAGAGCGAGAGAAACAGCAAAGTGAAAGAGAAACATTGAATGGTTGCTTTCCATACATGCCTTGGTTGGAGAGCAAACCCACAACCTAGGTTTGTGCCCTGACCGGGGATCAAGCTCACAATGTTTCCGTGTATGGATCATGCTCCCAACCAATTGAGCCACCCAGCCAGGGCTTATAGGCATGTTTTTTGAAATGTCATGGGAATATTTTGGGAATGTTTCATCTTAACTATTTTGGGTTAAAATAAGAAAAATATTCCAGTCCTGGCTGGTAGCACAGTGCATAAGGCACCGGCCTGCGAACCCAAAGGTCGCTGGTTTGATTCCCCAGTCAGGTAACATAACCAGGTTGCAAGCTGGGTCTCCAGCCAGGCCCATGGCTGGAGGCAGGTGAAAGGCAACCATACATTGATGTCTCTCTTCCTCTCTGCCTCTCTCCCTTCTCGTCTCTCTGGAAATAATTAAATAAAATCAAAAATGGGGGAAAAAAATTCCAGGCTCAAAGTAGATGCTGAGATGGCTGGAATAGAAGGGGAATTTCATGATGGGGTCTAGATCAGGTGGAGAATTTAGGCCAGGGAATAGAGGCAGAACAATGATTAAGCTAGAATAAGTAGAAACCAAGGTGTATTTGAATTTCCAAATCAGGTGCTCGCTCTCTCTCTCTCTCTTTCCCTCCCTCTCTCTCTTTTTTAAAATTAAACTTAATTGGGGTGACATTGGTTAATAAAATTACATAGGTTTCAGAGATACAGTTTTATAATACAGTATATCTTTTTTTTTTTTTTTTTTAAAGATTTTATTTCATTATTTTTAGAAAGAGGGGAAGGGAGAGAGGCAGAGAGGGAGACAGACATCAATGTATGGTTGCGTTTCACCTGCCTCCAGCCACAGACCTGACTGGAGACCTGTTTTGCAACCTGGTTTGCAACCTGGTTATGTGCCCTGGCTGGGGAATCGAACCTGCGACCTTTGGGTTCGCAGGCCGGCGCCTTATCCACTGTGCTACCAGCCAGGGCCTATAATACAGTATATCTTTATGCTCTTACTGAACTTTTTAAAATGCAGCCCAAGTAATTGAATTATTTATTTACTCAGATGGTTTTGTGATGTCCGTAGAATGTTCCCTGTTTTAGCCTTATATCCAAGTATATAATGATATAATGATTACATGGATATCATTCTAGAATTGAAATGTTCCTTTCCATACTCCCTGTCTCCAGAAAAACTCCACATTGTTCTTGACAACTGTGCTTAGGTCAAACATCATCTCTGCATAGCTCTTTGTGACCCACCTTCCAATAGAGCTCCATGTTTCTTCCTCTGCTATATTTTTTGTTAAGGATTATGTATATACTTCTTTCATAACACTTATCACAACATAGTAAGATGCTTTGCTTTATTGTCTTTCCTTACAACAAGACAAGGTTTATTCTTCACGATAACAGTCGTACCTATTCTTTGTACCTCTAGTGCCTATACAGTTAACTGGTACATTTGACACTTAGTAGATAGTTGTTGAATTAATAACATTCAACTGGTACAGTTTTCTTATTTCCAATATTCTTGCCGTTGGCTGGCCTCAGGGACAATCACTCTGCTCTAAAGAATACTAGAGCTGTCACCCTTCTGAAAGTCAAGACAACAGATTTAGCACATTCAGATGGTGCTGGATTTACACCTGCAGTCCAGACTTCTCCTCTAACCTGCAGACTGTAAGTCATCTCCAGTTTGAGATCTTCAGGGAACCTCAAACTAAACATAGATAGACCAAATTAATGATTTTCTGCTTGCTGCCGGTTATGCCTCCCTCCAAAGCAATGATAGAGCGACAACCCCTACACACACCTGACTCTCGTCTGGTGTTTCCTGACTCAATCTATGCCCAAGTTGTCCTTGACACCTCCCTCTGCCTTATTTTTCATATCCAGTCATTATCAGTAGGGCTATTATACTTTGTACTAAAATACGCTTATGTCTCTGTCCTCCATCTTCACTATATCACCTCAGACCAAGTGTCCATAATTGCTCTCCTAAAGTATGACAACTGCCTCTTCAAAGGACTCCCCAAAGGTCTCCCTGCCTCCTAGCTGACCATCTCAGATCTACTTTCCACACAGCGGTGAGGATGACTATTCTGAAATAGCTAATCTGATCATGTGACTTCCCACCCCTGAGCTCCCAACTAAAAACCTTGGGATAATGCCACCTAAGGCACCTTGTAACCTGGTGCCTGCTCCTCACCCTCTCCACCCCTCTCCAGCCTCTTGGGGAAGCTCTGCTCCCTCACTCAGTCTGCTCTAGTCAAATTGTAACTTTTTTCCTGAGTTAACTTGTTTCACTGCCACCTGATTTTTGCACAAGCTGTATCTTCTCCCAGGGGGTGCTCCTCCCACCTTCCTGTTGGTTAATTCCTGGGACTTGTTCTGGTTTCATCTCCACCATCTCTTCCTTAGGGAAGTCCTCAGTCTAGGTCAGCTGGTTTTGTTATGTGCTCTCAGAGAAGACGTTTCTTTCCTTTGGCACTCATTTCAGTTCATAATTCCTCACTCATTGGGGTGATTGATGTCTGTGCTCACTAGACCATCAATTCTGTAAAACCATGGGACTGAGACTGTTTATGCCATTCTGGAGTTGCTTGTGAAAGGCACCTGACATGTAGTAGACAGATGCTCCACCAACATTTGCCAGATAAGTGTGTGAATTGCTATTGTTTGCTTGTCTCGCAGTGACAGCATCCGTCCTAGAAGTGGTGGAGGTTACTAGAAAGTGGTATAAGAAATTATCAGTGGGCACCCATTGTTAAATTTCTTGAGTTACAATAAAATACAGAGGTATCTGTAGTGTAGTACAGCTTTCCTAATCAACTAATTTCAGATTTCTTGTGTTTAATTTTTTTCCCCAAGGTTAGCTACACTGGAGCACAGATCGTTGTAGGATTTGCAGATGGGGTTGTTCGAATTCTTGAACTTTATGATCCAAAAGGGCTCACAATTTTTGCAGGACGGAAGAAATTTTTGGATGCAGATCTTCATTTGAAACATGTTTTCAAACCCCATACTGCTTGTGTCACTACTTTAGCCTTTGAACGTGATGGAGAAATTCTAGCCACTGGGGTGAGTAGTAGATTTTTGTTTGTTTGTTTTCTATTTTCTATTGAACTTGTATGGTTAAACTTGCCTGATTAGTTTTCCTACTTAATGATGCCTTATTTGGTGATACTCATTTCTTTGTATTCATATTCTTTCAGTATGGTCAGTGCATGACATTTTAAAACATTCTTCCAAATTGAGTTCTAATACTTATTTGAAATTAATAGAAAATGTCAGTGAGCAAGATGTTTTATGTGTAATCAATATTTTAGAGCATAGGTATAGTCATATAGAGAGCTGCCATAAATGAAGAGAATGGCTATGTAAATTCTTTGTGCATTAGTAGATAAGCATTGACATTGTGGAATTTTTTTCTGAATTAATCTTTTGTACAGATATGGTGATTGTTTTTTCAGAACCACGTATTGGAATACCTTGTTTGTCAAGTGCTTTCATGGGGGAAAATGAAGTAAATATTTTGAAATAATAATTTTTCCAGAATAATCTGGGATAGGTGATCATTGTAGATATAAGTGTACATGTAGGTATAAGTGTACATGTAGGTATAAGAGTACAGTGGATATACTCTAGTTATTAAATGCTCTATGGAATGGACTTCATAATAATCCATATTTGGATAATATTTCTCTTTTTAGAGTAAAGATAAAACTGTGTTCTTCTTTGAAGTGGAAAATGATTATAAACCAATTGGTTATATTAATACTCCTGGACCTGTTTGCCAGTTAATGTGGTCTGCAGTATATCATGTAAGTAATTATTATTTGTCTTCATGCTTAAATCTTAATTAGTATATACTGAGGTGATATGACAGAGAACAGCAAGTTCAGTTATTATCTCTAATCCTGGGTCCTGCGTTGAGGGAACAGGGTGCTGCTCAGCTTGGTTGTTAGTACTTCCTCAGGAACTTCACCATCTCCTTACTGCCTCTTCTCTCTTCCATACTCTAATTAGTTGGCCACAGTCCCCTCAGAACACACTGGGTTATGTCAGGTTTTGCTTCAACAGTGGTGCCTTTGGCTAGATACTCAATATGTCAGAATATGTAGACTTGGGTCTGTTAGTTCTGACATTCAAAAGTTCTATTCTAGGTTCTGAGTGTACTTGTCCTCATCTTTATCTTTTTACTTCGCTTCTGCCCCCATTCCTCCTCCATTTCCTTTTCTAATCTTCTATTGACTCTTTCCTAACAACAACTAGTGAGTTAGTATTGATTACTAATCTTATTTAATGCCTATAATTTCCCTAAGTTTGAGCCTAGGACAAGTCAGTCATCTGATTAATGATTGACTGTCTAAACCAGGTACTCTGCTTGGTTCCAGGATAATAAACTGCACAGAAGTGATGTCAGGATTTTTGATGTAGCATCTATAGCCTGTTTTAAGATATTCTCAAAAAAAGGGCTATACAAATCTAGTAGTAGTATCTAGAAACATGTCTTAAAATGAACAATGCTCATTGGTCTCTAAAACTCATTTATTTTTCAATTGCAATTGACATATTATATTAGTTGTAGGTATGCAACAGCGATTAGACATTTATAGAACTTATAAAGTATCCCTCCCAATAAATTTAGTTCTCATTTGACACCATACAATAGTTGTTACAGTATGATTGACTATATTACTTATGTTGTACTTGGCACCTCCATGACTATTTTGTAACTGCCAATCTTAACCCTTTCATGTTTTTCACCCATCCCTACCACCCTCTTCCTTTAGCAACCCTCAAAATGTTCTGTGTATCTGTGGGTCTGTTTCTGTTCTGCTTGTTTATTTTGTTTTTTTAGATTCCACATATAAATGGAATCCGGTTTTCCCTGACTTAGTTCACTCAGCACAATACCACCTAGATTCATCCATGTTATTGCAGATATCAAAATTTCATTCTTTTTTATGGGTGAGGGATATTCCATTGTATATATGTATCATTTCTTTTTTATTCATTCACCTATTAATGGACACTTAGGTGGCTTCCATAACTTGGATATCGTAAATATGCAATGAATGTATGGATGTATATACCTTTTCTATTTAGTGTCTGGGTTTCTTCAGATAAATACCCAGAAATAGAATTTTTATAACCTTTGTTTTAAAGTTCATTTTGACTGGTATACTATTGATACCCTAATTTTTATTTTGTTTCCATTTTTATGAAATATCTTTTTTTATTCCTTTACTTTCAGTCTGTGTGTGTCTTTGAGCTTAAGTGAGTCTATTGTGAACAGCATACGTAAGAGTCTTGTTTTGTTATTCATTCATCCACCATAAGTCTTTTGATTGGAATATTTAATCCATTTTTATTTAAGGTGATTATTGATAGATATGTATTTGCCATTTTGTTATTTTTTTTATCTTTTTTCTTCTTCTAGAATATCCTTTAACATTTCTTACAATACTGGATGGGTGGTGAGGAACTCCTTTAGTTTTTTCTTGTTTGGGAAGCTTTTTATCTGCCCTTCTATTCTAAATGATAGCTTTCTGGGTAGAATAATCTTGGTTGTAGGTTCTTGACTTCAGTACTTTGAATATTTTGTGCCAAGTTCTCCTGGTCTGGTATATGGGATGATGTTCCAGTCAACTGAGCCACCTAGCCAGGGCTGTGGGATGTTTTAATAATGGATTGAATTTCTTCAGTAGATAAGGACTGTAAAGTGCTAAAATAACTCCCAACCTCTAATATTATACATAGTGCTAGTATCTTTCAAAACTGAAGGTAAAATTGAAAACAAATGTGACTCTGCATGAAATCCTATTCCTCTACAGGTCAGAGTTGCAGGGAGTATCTAACCTAGCTCACCTCACTTAGCTTCCTTCTTTCTGAGATCTTGACCCTTAAAGTTGTGGCTGTACCATTTTCTCTGTGATGTCTTGAACAGTCTTAGTAAACTTTTCATATGTTATTGAATTCCTTTTGCTAATACCGTATTAGGATTTTAAATCTAGGTTCATAAAAGAGATTAGGCTATTATTTTCTGTCATTATAGTTCATTATCAGGTTACTTATTAAGGTTATTTTATCTCCTAAGATGAGTTAGAAAATGCTCCTTCTTGTATTCTCTTAAAATTTTTGCGTTATGTTAGAATATTGAATGACAGGTTTAGTAGTAGAGCTATCTAAAGATGGGGAATTGTTTTCAGATGATTTTAAAGAATTGATTCAATGTCTTCAATGAGTATAGTGATATTTAGGTCTAGTTCTTTTAAATAATTGGCTTACAACATTATATTAGTTGTATTATATTGTACAGGTGTATAATGATTCATTATTTGTATACATTGTGAAATGATTACCATAATAAGTCTAGTTAACATCTGTCACCATATATAGTTACAAAAACTTTTTTTCCTTTGATGAGAACTTTAAAAATCTGCTCTCTTAGCAAGTTTCAAATATGCCGTGTGCTAATATTACTATAGCCGCCATGCTGTACATTAAATCTCCATGACTTTCATAATGGAAAGTTTGTACAGTTTGACTGTCCTTTATCCATTTTGCCCAACCACTGCCTCTGGCAACTACCAATCAGTTTTCTGTATCTATTTTCTGTATCTATGAGCTATTATTATTATTTTAAGATTCCACATGCAAGTGAGAACATACAGTATTTGTCTTTCTCTATAGACTTATTTCATTTAACATATGCCCTCAAGGTTCATCCATATTTTCACAAACGGGGAGATTTATTTTTATTCCTGAATAATAATATTGTGTGTGTGTGTGTGTGTGTGTGTGTGTGTGTGCCACATTCTTTATCCATTGATGGATATTTAGGGGTTTTTTCCCTGTAGCTTGGCTATTGTAAATAGTATAAATTAGTGTTTTTGTTTTCTGTGGATAAATACCCAGAAGTGGATTGCTGGATTACATGGCAAATATGGTAGTTTTCTTTTTAATTTGTGAAATCGCCATGCTCATCAATTTACATTCCCACAAACAGCACCTAAGGGTCTCCTTTTCTCCACATCCTAGCCAACATTTCTTATCTTTTTGATAGTGGCCACTCTAACAGGTGTGAGGTAATAGTTTATTGTGGTTTTGATTTGCATTTCCCTGATGATTAGTGATGTTGAGAATATTTTTATGTACCAACTTCTTCATTTCTTTTTAATTTTCAAATGTTTTGTCTGCCGTTTCATAATATCCATAATGTCATGAGATCTTTAAGGATGTTCTTTTTTCCTTTTTGTATTGATTATATTATCTTCCTCTTTCTCCCTTTCTTTTTCCTCCCTCTCTCCTGCTTAATTGAACCTGCAATCTTTGGGTGCACAGCATGACACCCCAACTGAGCCACCCAGCCAGGGCTATTTTTTCTTTATTTCTAATTATCATTAGGTTTATGAAAAAATTTTAAACATAGTAGTCTTTTTTTCGTTTGAATGTATCAAATCTCAATCCTCTTTTGCAAATTCAGACATTTACCCCTTCCCTCTTTATGTTTTTGTTATCACAAATTATTCCTATTTATGCTGTAAGTTTGTTGGTGATCTTATTTGTAGTTCTGTGACCTTTTATTCTTTGTTTCAGGCAAAATAACCCCCTTGAGTATTTCCTGCAATAGAAATCTTCTGGTGATAAATTCCCTTAAATTCTGTTTGACTGGAAAAGTCTTTATTTCTTTTTCATATCTAAAGGATAGCTTTGCTGGATATATTATTCTTGGCTGGTAATTTCTTTTAGCAGTTTGAATATTTGGTTCCATTCTCTTCTACCTTGTAGAGTTTCTGCTGATAAGTTTGATGATAACCTAATGGGATTTTCTCTATAAGTTACTTTCTCCTTTCCCCTGGCTGCCTTGAGGATTCTTTCCTTGTCATTAATTTTTGACAGTTTTAGTACAAAGTGCTCTGGAGAAGGCCTTTTTTGATTGAGGTAATGAGATATCCTGCTAGATTTAAGGATCTAGCTCTTTCCATAGGTTTAGGAAGTTCTCATCAATTGTTGTTTGAATAGGCTTTCCATTCCCTTCCTTCTTCTGGTTTGCCTGATATTTTATTGGTCTTTCTGATGGAGTCAGATAGTTCTTGTAGAGTTCTTTCATATTTTTTTAATGCTCAACTCTTTCCTTGGCATCATTTCTAGATTTCTATCTTTGATATCACTAATTCTTTCCTCCATCTGTTCAGCTCTATTGCCTATGCTTGTTAGTTCATTCTTGATTTTTTTTTTTTTTACTGCATTTTTGCCAGAATTACTGAATTACTGTTTCGATCTTTTTGTTAAAGCACTCAATTTGTTCATTGATTTGTTTTCTGAGCTCATCAAACTGCCTATTTCTTGCTGAGTTTTGCCAGAACTGTAATCTTGAAATCTCTATAATTTACATTACATATTTTCATGTCTAAAGTTTGTTTTCTGCAGATTTTTCATTTTTTTTTCTGAGCTGCCTCACTACCTTGGTTATTTATGGTTATTTGTGGTATTTGATGGATTCCTTTTCTGTCTAGGCATTTATGTATGAGCAGCACCTCTCTAGCAGATTAATATGAAAAGGTCTTTCTATTTTCCAGAATGTGACACCAAATCACAAGGTTTTTTGTTTGTTTTGGTTTTTGTTATTATTGTTGTTTTATTTTTAGCTCTTTGCTCTTCTTTAGCTTTACAAATCTCCATAGGGTGGTAAAAAATGGGAGGTAGGTGCCTCCTATGTCATCCAGTTGCCTGGTCCCTGGGGATCAACTCTGCAGGAGAATGTGGTGGGCAATAGGGCTCCAAATCTATGAAATCCCAGTGCTGTCGTCTGAAGCCAGATGCTGCCATCAGTGTAGCCATGATGTGTGGGGGTGGAACAGGCTGGGGGAACTTGGCAGCTTTCTATGTTGTTTTGCTGTCCTGGTAATGGTGACCTTGGACCTTGGTGGGGTCCCTCTGCACCCTGACCCCAGCACCAGTCACAGACTGCACCCTTTGCTCAGGGAAAATGTAATCCTGTACTATTAGTTGTTGTGTTTGCAGATAATGTGCTACGCACGCTGGTACTAAGGATGCAGGGAGGGAAGCTCTGGGAGATTATGGGGCAGTCAGGCTCTGTGGCTTTGTTTCATGACTGGAATGCAAACTATCTGACAACTGCAGCCACACTTCTGTGCTTGACCTTGCCCAGGACTCTGGGCTCAGCTGCAGTTTATACTGTCCGCTCCTGCAGGAATGCCCACCAAATCTCTGCTCCTCCTTTTGAAGGGAGCATCAGCCACAACCTGATTTTTCTCCCCTCCAGACTGAGCCCCACCATGAACTCCTGGCTGCAGGGCTGCATCCATGACTCTTTTGAGCTCTCCTTTCTCACCTCCCAGGTTTGCTCCCACTTGCCCACCTTTAGATATTCCAATGCATGGATCTCTCAGGCATGTTTGTGCATTGAGCAGGGAATTCTTTGTTGGATTATAGCTGCTCATATTAGTGAAATTCAAGGGGAGAGGCCAAGGGGATCGATCTCTCATGCTGCCATCTGTCTGATGTCCATGATTAACACTTGTGTGCTTTCTTTTTGACCCTTAGCCTCTTTATTTTTCTTGCTTTATTTGCCTTTATTTGGACTGATTTTTTAAAAAGTTATTCTCCTTTACCTTCCACTAGTTTAGAAATTATACATCTATTTCTATTCTTTCAATGGTTACTTTAAGTTTAATGTTAATTCTTTACCTTCCTCCAGGTACCATAGGACTTTCCCTTCACCCTTCATCTAGAAGGATATTCTATTATTGTGTATTTTAAAAATGATAGTATCTCATAAGATTTAAAAATACATATATTTCATACATTTTTTATATATAAGCATTTTAAAATCTCACAAGATATATTCAATTAAAGTTCACTAAGAATTATCCACATGTTGACCAATTTTTTTTTTCTTTATTCCTTCTTGCATCTGGGAATATTTTCTTCTGTATACAGTACACTTTTCAAAACTTCTCTTACCGCAATCCTGTTATTGGTAAGCTCTCTCGATTTTCATATTTTCCTTTCATTACTGAAGAATTATTTTTCTTTTTCTTTTTTTTTTTTTTGAAATAGAAGTCTAGATAGCAGTAATTTTCTTTCAGCTTATTCAGTGTGGTATTCTAGTGCTTTTTAACTTTCATGGCTTCTGCCTCCTATTGGTATACCTCCTTTGAAGGTAATTTGCTTTTACTTACTGGCTATGTTTAGAATATTTCTGTTTTTGGTGTCCTTCAGTTTTATTCTGATGTGTCTAGGTGCTTGAATGCCTTGATTTGTAACATATCAATTTTGGGGAAAAAATTAGCCACTTTGTCTTGAAATGTTTCTTTTGTTCTCCCACCCTCTCTCTCTCAAACCCTGATCAAGTAGGTGTTAGGATTTCTCAGTCTTATTATCTAAACTTCTTACTCTATCTTTTGTCTTTTCTATTGTAAAAAAAAGTCTTTCTAGGCTCTATTTTATGGATTTCTTTTTCTCATCTATTTTCTACTGAATGTCTCTTCAATTATCTTGTGTTTAAGGTACCCTTTGTGATCTTTTTTCTTTTTTTCTCTATGTATGGTTGCCTTTCACCTGCCTCCAGCCATGGACCTGGCTGGAGACTTGGCTTGCAACCTGGTTATATGCCCTGGCTGGGGAATTGAACCAGCGACATTTGGGTTTGCAGGTCAGCTCTTTATTCAGTATGCCACCAGCCAGGGCTTCCTTTGTGATCTTAATTTCAATTTTTAAATATTTTAGCTCTTACAGTTTTACTTGATTCTTTTTATAGATACTTGTTTTGTTAGATTTTATGATTATTTGTTTTTCTGTAGGCATTTCAAGGTTTTATTTTTTTAAACATAGTAAACACGATGGTGGTGCTGTGTGTGATAGTTTCAACATCTGAAATCTTTATAGATTTTTTTCTGTATTATTTTTGTTTGTTGACTTTCACTCCCAGTATTTGGTTATCCTAGCATCATGGGTGTGGTCGACTATATCCTTAGGACTGAATAAATGACTACCCTTTTACTCTCGTGGAAAAAAAAACATTTATCCTGAGGTCACAGGAGGATGGGGAGGGAGTTTGTTCCTACATCTCAGACTCTCTTTGTGTAGTGAAGGGAGTCTGAAATGCTGTCACACTTTGCACTGCTTTCTGCCTCTTACCCTGACTCAGCCTCAGTGTGTGCTGACCACCCAGGCCTGATTGCTGTCTCTGCTTCTCTGGTTTGCCCAGGAGGGTTTGTACCTTGCCCCTGCATAGCTATCATGTCTGCTGGGGCCACAGTGCATGGTGACAGATTGCATCTGCAGCTCCCATACCTGTTCTTCACCACCCTTCCCACCTCCCCTGTTTGCTCTACAGCCCTGCCTTTAGATGTTATTATATGTGGATCTCTCAGACACATTTGTGGGTTGAGCAGGGAATCCTTTGCCAAATTACAGCTGTCCAACTTACAACTTTAAGGGGAGAAAGCTGGAGATTCTCTCTTGTTGCCATGCTACTAACATTACCCTCTATCATGTTTTCATTTGTGGCAACATTTATATATTATGATTTGAAACTCATAAAATAAAAACACTGCTCCTTTGATCTAATTCAGCTATATCACCTTGTCTTTCTTTACGTATACTGCTATCATCTTCTGATCCCCTGGTCAATCCTGCTGCTTTATTGAAATCTTGAGAATATGGTTCACTTTCTTTTCAAAGTACAAGCAATTGTTCTGACTGATATTAACACCATGCATGACTGATTGAACCACATCAGCTTCTGAGCTTCTTGAATTCATTTTCCATGACCTTTACAGCTCATCCACTTTCACAGCCACCTACTGGGCACAGTTACCATTGGTTCATTAATTTTCCAGGGCTCCCGTAACAAACTACTATAGTCTGGGCAACTTAAACAACAGAGATTTATTTTTCACAGTTTTTTAGGCAAAATCGAAGGCTGAAGGTTTATTTTCTTCTGTGGTGTCTTTTCTTGTCTTGTAGATGATACCTTCTGATTGCTTTGACATGGACACTCCTTTTTGTCCTAATTGTTTCTTCTTATAAGGATACCAGTCATATTGGTGACCTTATTTTAACATTATTACTTGCTTAAAGGCCCTATATGCAAATGCAGTCACATTCTGAGAGCTAGGGATTAGGACTTCTATGTATGAATTTTGTGGGGTGACATACTTTAGACTACAACAACTTGTAAGAACTCAACCTTATTTGTCAAATATTTAAATTTGTCACATTTGACCTCAACCTCTCTCCTTTCCATCCTGTTCAGTTGGCTGTCCTTGTTCTACTTCTTCTTTGGTATTATAGGAATCTCTTTTTCATTCACCATTTGCTTTCTCTAACCTGTTAGTTCATTCTTGTTCCAACTTCCTTCCATGTCTAACTCAAATTTCATGATTATTCATTTCAATAAGGATGAATAAAATTCTCCCAAAGCCTTGATCTTCCTGTCCCTCTGTCTTTTCTTTATATTTGTATGACAGAAATTTATTCCTGAATGCCCCCAAATGATTTACCTTTACATATAGTGATCAGCCCAGGACATCCAGAGATCCTCATGCATCAGGGAAAAGTAGGTCCTTCGTCATTTAGTGATTTAAGTGGCCTTAGGACAGTCTATGGGATGGTTCAGAAATCCTATATCAACTTCATCTCTCACCCATAATGAACATTTTAAACTTCTCAAAACTTCGAGCATCCTACTATCATTCTCTCTCATTCTCAGCATCCCTTATGTCAGAGAAAAACTAGGAGCCCTCAGATAGGGACTCCTTCACCTTTCTGCTACCAAACATAAAATCTTGTTAGCTCTGCACCCACCTGCTCCTCTTCTTGTTTACCATAGACAGTAGACCTTCCTACTGGAGGCTACTCCTGCCTCTTTGGATTCTTTTTTGAAGATTTCACAGTATTCATTTTCTATTTTCTGTCGTATAAATATAACCTCACCTGTTTAGTGGATCATCTCCATCAGTATTTAAATATGTTCAAGTCTCACCCACTTACAAAAAGTAAATCCCTTGACCTGGGGAGAGGGCAGCTCAGAGCCCCAGCAAGAAGGGAGGCCCAACCCCTCGCACCCACCATCGCACAGGCTCCCAAGAAAACTTGAAACTGCATGCCAGAAACTTGCTGCTGGTGCAACTGGTGCGCCCTTTGCAGGCGACAAAAACCTCCTCGAAGAGCTGAAGGGGGAGGGGTAGCTATCGCCAGCACACAGCTCGGGCTCCCCTATAGAGCCAGGTGCCCGTCACAGGCAGTATAAACCTCCTCAAAGAGCTGGAGGGAAAGAGCTAGCCACCGCTGGTGCTCTCACTGGGGCTCCCCACAGAACCAGAGGCCCATGAAAGGCAGTGAAAAACTCCATAAAGAGCTGGACAGTGAGGACTAGCCATTGCTGGCAAGTGATGCTGTGGGCCCCCTGGGAAGCCAGGCGCTCTTTGCAGACAGGAGCTACCTCCTCAAAGAACTGGAAGGGGAGGACCACCCATCACAGGAGCAAACGAAGTTGCAGGCCACCCTCCGTTGAACCCAGGTGCCCATCGCAGGCAGAAACCTCCTCGATTGAGCTGAAGGGGGAGGAGTAGCCATCCACACCACATAAGCGCCTTGCAGTTCTTCACACAGAACCAGTGAGGGAAGGAAGGGCCCCAAAACACCAGCAGCGCAGAAACCCAGCTAGGCTACTGGAGGCTCAGCCTGGTTGGGGGTATGGCACTCAGAATCAGCCCTGACTTGTGACAGCCATAAGCCCTGTCACTCCAAGATCACACAGCTGACTGTACACTGCAGAGACTTAATCGAGAAAAAGAGGCAGACTCAGGAAATGGATCACTGATAATCTCAAGTACCTGAGATACACTGAGAACTACATGAACTATTAATCCCTAACGTATCTTTTTCAAAAGTTACTTCCAACACTCACAATTAGTGCATTTTAAGTAAATACTATTTGTATCATAGTATATCCCAATTCCCATATTTTTTCTTCTCCCTTATCTCAATCCACCTAAATACCCAAGACCCTCCTACTCTTATTTTAAAGTCTACTCACTATCCTGCTACAACTCAATTTAAGTATTCCTCCCCTCCCCAATCCCTTAACGCCCCCCCCCCCTTTTTTCTTTGTGGGTGTGCTACTGGGGACTACACATTCTTTTTTTCTGCTAAAAGCACACTGGTCCTGGCTCCACCTGGACCAATCAGTGCTCATTGAGGGTAGACAGGGAGGTAAATGCAGCAACTATATATATATATATATATATATAGGCTTATACTGTCACTCACACTTGAAGCATTCTGATTTTCCCCCTCCCCATTTCTATAGAAGAGATAAGTTAGCTTTCTCTCTCACATCCCCATTATCTTTGAGACTCCTTCGCACCCTTCAAAATTATCTATACTTTAGTCAACTTAACCATTTTTCCCCTCTTACAACAGTCTTATCATATCTACATCCCTATTAAATCTGGCTCAGTTGCAGCTGAGGGTGTGATTAAAAGTAGAGGTTACCTTGGAGGATATGGGTATATAGCTAGGTTCATAGGCAGTCAAAAGAGGAATTAAAGGAGAAAGAGATCTCTGAAGGTGTGGTTATTTTGTCTGGACTGGTGGTTCTGTTTTAGGAGCATCTCAAAAACAGTGTATGAGATGGAATAGAAGGACAGTCTCTCAATCAGCCAACTGAAGGGAAAGGAGCAACACATAAAACAAATCCAAAATACAACCAGACAGCCCAAGTTAATGACATAAAGGGCACCCCAAGAGCAACAAGTAGAGTAAATCTAGAAGACTACAACATTGAACTCCACAAATCTCCTAACACAGAAGGGCTCTCCACGAAGGCAAGGAATCAAAGCAGATTAATCCAAGACAAAAGCAACAACAGACACCTAAAATGGGGAAAAAAGGAAGCATTCCATCACCAAGAGTAAAGGAGGAATCCCCAGAAAAATCACTAAATAAAACAGAGGCAAACAAACTATCAGGTAAGGAATTCAAAAGAATGATGATAGAGAAGCTCAATGAGCTCAGCCAGCTCAAAGAAAACTATAAACAACTCCAAGGAAGCTACAAGGAACTTACTGAGAACTACACCAGCATTCAAAAGGACATAGAAACTATCAGTAAGAGCCAGGAGAAAATGGAGAATACAATTTCTGAATTTAAGAATATAGTAGAAGGAATAAACAGTAGGCTAGAGGAAGCAGAGGATACAATCAGCAAGCTGGAGGACAATGTAAAAAAAATATTCCAAGACAGTGCAACAGAATGAAAAAAGGCTGAATAAGAATAAAGAGGTTTTAAGAGAATTGCAGGACAACATGAAACACAATAATATCCATATTATAGGGATACCAGAAGGAGAAGAGAAACAAGGAATGGAAAACCTGTTCAAAAAAGTAATGATAAAATATTTCCCTCACATGATGAGTGAAAATGTTACTCAAGTTCAGGAAGCACAGAGGGTCCCAAGGAAGATGAGTCCAAACAGACCCACTCCAAGACACATTGTGATTAAAATGGCAAATTTCAAAGACAAAGAGAGAATCCAAAATGCATCAAGGGAGAAACAGTAAATAACATATAAGGGGGCTCAGATAAGGTTATCAAATGATTATTCAAAGGAACAATACAAGCCAGAAGGGAATGGCAAAAAATATCCCAAGTAATGGAAAACAAAAGCCTACAACCAACAATACTCCAAATACTCCATCCAGAAAAGCTATCATTCAAAATGGAAGGAGAAATAAGGAGATTCCCAGACAAAAGAAGACTAAAAGAATACATCTCTACAAATCCAGCACTGCAAGAAATGCTAAAGGGTCTGCTTTAAAAAGAATGAAGAAACAGAGAGAGACAGAGAGGAACACAGGTACAAAGAAGGGGAATGGCAATAAATAAGTATCAATCAATAATAACCCTAAGTGTAAACAGATTAAATGTGCCAATCAAAAGGCATAGGGCAGCTGAATGGATAAGAAAACATGACCCACATATATGCTGTCTTCAAGAGACCCACCTCAGAACAAAAGATCAACATAGATTGAAAGTGAAGGGATGCAGAAATTAACCCAGGACTCTATGGTCAACTCATATTTGACAAAGGGGGAAGGAACATCCAATGGAGTAAAAACAGTCTCTTCAACAAGTGGTGTTGGGAGAACTGGACAGCAACATGCAAAAAGATAAAACTAGACTACCAACTTACACCATACACCAAAATAAACTCAAGATGGATAAAGGATTTAAACATAAGCAGTGCCACCATAAAGGTCCTGGAGAAAAATATAGGCAGTAAACTTTCAGATATCCTACACAAAAATATGTTTACTGATACTTCACCAAGGGCAAAGGAAATAAAAGAATGAATCAACAAATGGCACTATATGAAATTGAAAAGTTTCTGTTCAGCTAAAGAAAATATCAGCAAAATTCAAAGGGAACCAACTGTATGGGAAAACATAATTGCCAATGATACCTCAGACAAGGGTCTGATCTCCAAAATATAGAAAGAACTAACGCGACTCAACACCAGGGAGATAGACAGCCCAATTAAAAAATGGGCAAAGGACCTGAACAGACAACTCACTGAGGAAGATATACAAAGGGCCCAGAGGCATATGAAAGAATGCTCAACATCGCTAGTCATCAGAGAGATGCAAATTAAAACTGCATTAAGATATCAACTCACACCTGTCAGAATGGCAATCATCAGCAAATCAACAAACAAGTGTTGGCGAGGATGCGGGGCAAAGGGAACCCTCATACACTGTTGGTGGGAATGTAGGCTGGTGCAGCCACTGTGGAAAACAGTATGGGGTTTCCTTAAAAAACTAAAAATGGAACTGCCTTTTGTTCCAGCAATTCCACTACTTGGACTATACCCAAAGAATCCTGAAACACCAATTCATAAGAACCTATGCACACCTATGTTCATAGTGGCACTATTTACAATAGCCAAGTGCTGGAAACAGCCTAAGTGCCCATCAGTGGATGATTGGATCAAAACACTTTGGTACATTTACACAATGGAATTCTATGTAGCAGAAAGAAAGAAGGAACTTGTACCCTTTGCAACAACATGGATGGAAATGGAGAGTATTATGCTTAGTGAAATAAGCCAGTCAGTGAAGGACAAATATCATATGATCTCACCCATTACGGGACAATAATGAGCAAAACTAACAACAAGCAAAACAGAACCAAGTATATGAATACAAGGAATAGGCCTTCAGTGGTCAGGGGGAACGGGGTTGGGGGGAGGGGGGAGGTAGAGGCAAAGAAGGGGAGC
>PVIW01005926.1:0-96517 GCA_004026585.1 Noctilio leporinus
CTCTCGGTATAATTCAGGTGCTTGAGATTGGCAGCAATCCCTTTCCTGATGCTGCCTCTTTTTCTTGGTCAGGACTTTACAGTCTATAGTCTATATTCTAGCCGGTCTTGGTGCGTGGCAGGGCCTCTGATTGTCACAGTAGGGTTGATTCTGAGTGTCCGCCCCCAGGTAGGCTGGGCCTTCCGCAGCCTGGCTGGGTGTTAGGGCTGCCAGTGTTCTGGAGCCCGCAGGGAGCCCCCTCCCACTCTTGGCGGAGGTTCCTGCCCAGGACGCGCCCCCAGCACTTCTGCAAGGCAGCCCGCAACTTCGCTGGTCCCTGTGACGACTGGCCCCACCCCCGCAGTTCCGGGTGGAGGCCGGGCCTGTCAGTCAACACTGTCCGGGGTCCGCCTACACTCTCCCGCCCTTCCGGGGCGGGCACCACGCCCCCAAGCCAATCAGCTCTCCTCGGAGTCCTTTCCGTGGCCTCTGCGATGAGCCCCTCCCAGGCGTGGGCGGCACAGCCTTTGTCTCCGGCAATGGCGGGTCGCCCGCCACAAGTTCCCGGCTTGCCGGCTCTCCGCTTGGAGTTTCCCGTGGTGCCTGGGGGCCTGTGTGGTTGCGCCGGGCTGGGCCTCCCCCCTCGCAGGGGCTTCTAGCTGCTGTTTCCCCGGTGGCCCAGCAGCTCCATTTTTCGGCCCTTTTGCCGTCCCGCCGGTGCACTTCCCGCTCCCCCGCTCCGGCTTCCGCAGGACTCTTCTCCTCTGCCTCTAACCCCGCGCAAAGCCTCCTCTCCCTGTTGCCGGAGTGAGTCTCTCCCACAGTCCCTCCCCTGCAAGAGTTCAATTCCGTGTTCCCTACGGCGTTCGCCCTCGGCGCCCGCACTTCACTGCTGAGACTTCCAGTCGCCAGGGAGCCCGGAACTGGCCCCAGTCAAACGCGCCCCTCTGGGCAGAGCCGCCCCTGCCCGGAGCCGACCTCGGCCTGCCGGCCAGTCGGTCAGGAACACCTCACCTACTGTCCTGCTGGCCTCCTCTGCCTCTGGGCTGTGCTCCCCTGTGTCCAGATGCTGCCCGTTCCAATCCCTAGGGTCCTGAAGACGTCTCACGTTCCTTATCCTGTCCTCTAGCTGCTTTGGTACTTGAGAACACCATCAGCTCTGCTCTCTACTCTGTCGCCATCTTCCCTCCCTGATGATGGTCTTTGAACTTGGCTTGACTCAGAAAACATGCCCATCTTTCCCCCTTACCTCACTGTCCAACAGCCTCCTGTACACACACCTATAAACTACATGGAGTAGGTTATTTTCTATAATCACTGTGGTCAAGGCAGGGGCTGGAATGCTGCCAAATGGGGAGCTGTTTCAATGTGATGCTAGATTGATGTGTTTCCTATGAACCGAAGCTCTGCAGCTCCGACAGTATTTTTGGCAAGCTAGAGAAGTCACCCTTGTGATAATTTCTGGCTTATTGGTACTTGGGGAAATCTTGTTAAATTGAAGAGAAGGTTCTAGGGTGGGCGAAAACCTTAGGAAGCTCTTACATGCGCATCATACTTTTGCTTTGCTGATCACTTGACTATCATCCCATGTGAACTCATTTAACATCTATGAACACATCCCCACTCTGCAGAGGAAAACCTAGTTTCAAAGACTTGAGATTATCTGAAGTTCACAGCGTAAGTCATTATTAAGTTGGGCCTGGGAATCAATCATTAAAGTTTGTGATGTAGTGTGCTTCCCAAAAGAATCTTCATGGGGACTCTGAAGGTCTGTCCTGAAAATATAGAGCCAATATCAGTGTGCGGCCAATACTTTCGGGACAGACCTTCGTATATTGGTCATGGTTCTTCAAGGAAGCAGAGATATCGTATCTGGAAATAATGTTCAGCCAAATATCTGTGATCCAGTGAAGTTGACAGATAAAAAGAACCATCGCAATATACCAAGTTACCTTACTATACTTGGTTTTGGATTGAGGATTACATGTTGCCCTTACAGAACTGGGGGAGCCAGCTGTTAGCCTCCATTTATTTAAAGCCATGGGCATTGCTGAGTGGGTATTAAAGTCGATTGGCAGCTATGTTGACTAGCTAATGTGAGCTTGAAGTTATGGTTCTAGCTCTCCTTGTGGCCCACAGACCAATAACATTACATCACATGGGCACATGTTAGAATCTCAAGTCCACCTTAGTTCTAGTGCATTAGAACCTGCATTTTAACAAGGTCCTCAGGGACTTGTATGTATATTAGAATGTGAAAGGCACTGCCATTGTTCCATCCATCTAGATGTGCCTGTCCTCATTCCTTAACTAAGCGAGGAAAATGTATTGGGTTCCCACTGTGGGCTGTTTTGCAATGAATTCCTCTGGGAATGTTCTAAGGTGGAAACAAAATCCTCAAATGCTCTATAACCAGCATTCCTCTACCTTGGCTGCACACTGCAATTAGTTAGAGAGTTTTAAGAGTAGCCGGATGCCTGGGACCCATTCCCTGGTAATCTGGTTTGGGTGGTTTTAGGTCTGGCTTGGTCTTGGGGAAGCTTCTGACCTTTTCAGTTGAGTGTAATAAGTAATCTGAAACTACTGATATAAATGGAGCATGGAAGTCCTTCACAGTAGCTTCATTTTGGAGCCAGGTTGAAGGCAACTCTTTTGCATGCTCGTTTATATTTTCCTGAACTCTGGAGTCATGTTCAGAATGTACAGAGAATGGGGGCAGCTTGTGGAACTGGCGGGGGGAAATGCAGAGGCACACAATAGAGCATGAGGCAAACATGGGAAGCACAGGAAGAAGTCTGCTCTGTGTTCTTCCTTATAACCCTGTGCTCATGTCCTGAGTGTGTTTCTTATTTATTTCCAATGGCAGGAAATATTAGCTATGAAGTCAGTATCATAAAATTTCAAAGCTGAGAGGAGCACAGTGAAACGGTTTGGTGCAGTTCCTGTTTGAATATGATGAATACCCACTCCTTCCAGCTCTGAGTAATGGTTCTTCCCTTAAAGGTAAAGAGATTTTACCCATAACTGTTCATCTGTTCTCTCCCGTGCTACCATTTCTTTTCCTTTTCTCCTTCCTCCACCCCTCCCTCCCGCCTTCCTTCTCCATTGAACACACAATTATTAAGCACCTTCTATATGCTCGAATAGAATTTGTCATTTGCCCTTTGATGATGTGTACATTGTGCCTTCCTGAACCTTTCTCCTTTATTCACGTTCCTTTTAAAATTTTGCATCTAAAATGAAATCCAGAAATTTCATGAAGGTCTGGAAAAGAGAATAGGTGAGGGGAGTTTGACTATCTCACCTAGGATAATTGTCTTTAGCTGATGGGCAACTTGGAATCTTTGTTTATGTTTCCTTATCTCAAAGTTCAAACCTCTGTTTGTTGGAGGTTTAGCAGATCTGCCTTAGTGTAGTCTGCAAATTTGATGAGCACATTGTCGATTCCTTCATCTCAGGCATCAATAAAGATATTGAAAAGCAATAGCAATATCAAATCCTGTCATGCTCTGGGACAAAGGCATGGGAGTTTACAATAACACTTGTGATCCGAGCAATCCTGCTGATTAAACTCATACTTTCTTCTTAGAATCAGGCATCAAGCTCACGGGGGTTGCAGTTACACAGAGAACCTCAAATGTTACTAGAAATGGTGTCAACTAGTCACCTGATCTCTCTGCTCTTTGGATAGAGCAAGTGCTCTCCGCTGCTCCCACTGCAGCCTTTTGTCTTTCATTTTCATCGTCTTTCCATGACTTGGTCACTTGGCCTCTAGATCACGTTTGTGTTAAAACGGCTGTGTCTTGCCCTTGATACCTTATTATTTCTGACCATGACTATTTCTGCCATAGCTCTTTGTCCTCCCCAATTCATACAGCCCTTTGCATCCGAATTTTTTTTTCCTTGCATTTCATCTGGGAAGAAGCACATGATGCTGTTTTGGTGTTGAGGGGTGTACTGAGGCCTCTTTGTCAATGACCGAGAGAGGAGTGAGCTTTAATTATTTTAAATACCTGAGCTATGACTCCTTCTACCTCTGGAGATAAAAGATGGAAGAAACTTACTTTTGAGTTTTGCCATAACGGTTTCCTGATTGGGGCATAGAAGTAGTTCTGGGAATATTTCCAAGGCAATGATTCTTCATTCCGAAATGTCAGGTAGTCAGCAGCCTGTGGCGAGGCCTCTTCTCAGTGCTTCCTCTTTGTTTGGCCTCAGATTATCCCTTCACTTAGAAATAAAATGCCAGTACAGTTAATAATGGACCTGGCATGAAGACATCGAGTCATTTGTCTCCATAGAGTGAAACAAAAACCCGTATCAACCCAAGCAAACAAATGACAGTCCTTTTCCTGCAGAAGAACTTTTGTTTATCACTGTCCATCCAGGAAACTTTCAGTTTTTGCTCTAATTTAAACCACTCATTTGAAACACCAATCATAGCTGGAAATAAAGACAAATGATGTGCATCTCTCTGCACTTGGAAACGGGTATCCTGCCTTAACTCTGGTCCTGTAACTATTATCTGTACACACTCATTCTCCTAGGGGAGGATTTGAATGGCTTCACTGTTCTCTGTGCATGAAATGCTTATTCCAGCCTCCATGACTTTTTACCTGTTCATTTTCATAACTGGAAAACAGTCTCTCTGCTCACACCTCTGCAGCTACCTAAATTCTACTCCCAGTGACCCCCTCTCAATCATTCCCCATTCTGATCATTCCCCATTAGGGCAACTTCATTACCCTCCACAGCTTACTTATCCTTAGACAGTTTAATACTCACTGATGATCAGGCTATAAATTTGTTGTTCATTCATTCAGTCCCTCATCAGAAAATTATTATTGAGGCCCTACTCTATGCCAAGATTTGTAATAAGATCCATGGCTTCATGGTGACACAAAACAGATGTGCACCTACTCCCATAGAACTTAGCCTGGTGAAGAAAGACACAGACATAAGCAATTGCAAATGGTATAAAATTAAAAACTATAAATGCTTGTCTAAGGATAACTATAGGGCACGTACTATGCTCCCCCTAAGAAAGTAATTTTAGACCTGAAATTGAAAGGATAATCATGCTTGTTTAGGAAAGGTAGGGGAAAGGTAGAGTATTCCTTCCATGGGCAGCATAAAGTCCAGGGGTGGAACCCAGAAGACCAGTGCGGTCCTGAGATCCAGGCACGTGTGCTGTGTGACCACATTGCAGTGCATGTAGAGCTCGGGCAGGTTGTGTTTTGTAGATCTTGCAGAAAATTCTGGTTTTTAACATAGAAGCAAAAGGAAACCATGATGAGCTTGGTTGGGAAGCAGAGTAGGGCCATGGCCTTAGTTTTGTTTTGCAAACGTCACTCCGGGGCTATGAGCACATTAGACTGAAGCAAGAGTTTTGGAAGATCAGCTAGTAAGCTACTGCTGTAATCCAGAGAAGGAAACACTGGCCGCTTCGGACAGTGTGGCCGTGGTGGAGACGGAGAGGGTGGAGTGACGTTTGAGGTAAGATGAATAATACTCTGTTTAGGTATGGGAGCGAGGGGTGGGAAGAGCAAGAAGCCAGGGACCGCAGCAAGGTTTCTGGCATGTGCATAGTTGGAAGGCGATGTTATTCATGGAGAGGAGGAGATCATGGGTTTGGGTTCAATGCTGTTGAGTTCTGTGTCTTTTGCAGTCACGTTGCAGCTCAACAGATGGGTCAGGAGTTTGGAGGCTAGACCTGGACTCGTGCTATTGGTGTGGGAAGCCTAGATGTGGAAAGGTAATTAAAGTTCTGGATGTGGGTTAAATGCCTAGAGGAAAAAGAGCGAAATGCTTACAGGTCTACCTAGACATTGAAGCATCCTATTTTTTCCTTTGTGCCCTTCATTATAATGAGCCCAAGTCTGGATTTATTCACCAAGTGTAATTAATATTTACAAGATACTGTACTAGCCTATGGCGATTCTTATAATGATTATTCATTGTTTTCTTTTTCAATTGTTGTTCTATTACGCGTGTCCTAATTTTTCCCCCATTGATCACCACTTCCCTACCCTTGTTCCCACAGTCAATTCCCACCCTGTTGTCCGTGTCCATGGCTCATTTATACATGTTCCTTGATGAGACCCTCCCCTTCTTCTCCTCTTCTCCCTCTTCCCCTCCCTTCTTGTCACTGTCAGTCTGTTCCTTGTTCATTGTTTTACAACATTTTATTTAATTTTTACAAGTCACTATCCACTCTTCAATAGTTTTTGTTGAATTTTTATAGCTTTCCCATAATGTAGATATGATTATTTCCATTGTAGAGATGAAAAAAAGCAAAACAAAATTTGTCAGGATGAGGCAAATATTTAACTCAGACAAGCAGGAAGTGCCAAAGCTGGATTTAAACATCAGCTTTTCATTTTTCAAGCACGCATCCCGCGCTCTTGCCTACGAAAGTCAACTGAAGAAGATCTCGGCACACCCTGGTTTGTTGATTGATTCATGCCAGGTGAATGAAATGTCTCAGAATTAGTAAATAGCACCAATTCTCCATTTTTCTAATCACTAACTGTGAAATAGGCCTCATTCTCGGGTCCGCCTAACACAAGCCTCTGTCTCTCGAAGGATTTACGACGCTGTACCGAGAGAATGCCTGTCGGCTGTGGTCTGGCCACCATAAGTACTAGCAGGTGGCTCTGGGACCTGAAATTGTTGAAAAACATACAGATAATGATGCCCCTCTCCAGCCTTTCCAAAACACCCCTAAATGTCTGGTGCCAGGGGTACGTGAGCTAATAAGGATTCACACAGAAAAAGCATCATTTGGAAGGTCTGTTCACAGAGAAGAACATGGAGGTAGAGTGACTTATTTGTCAGCTCAGCTGCGGTAAGGAAATACCCCGGCCTGGATGACTTAAGCAACAGGGCTTATTTCTTGCAGTGCTGAAGGCTGGCAGTCGGAGAGCCAAGAGTCAGAGGCGGATGAAGCCTCTCTTCTCCGCTGTGCATGGCTCCCTTTCTACTGTGTCCTAACTTGGCGGAGAAAAGAGAGCATGAGCTCTCTGGGGTCTCTTCTTCTACAGGACACTAAGCTCATCGAAACCTGATTACTTCCCAAAGGCCTCATTTCCAAATACCATTTACTGAGAGTTAGAGCTTCCACCTAAGAACTTCGAGGGAACACAATTTACTCCATATCAGTGACAAACAGTCCCTGAGACCAAAGAGTTTTACAGAACATGGACTTTCAGTGCTAAAATCTGGGACAGGCCTGGCAAAACAGAATAGTTGGTCACTTTGTGTGAAACCGAAATCACAGTTTTTCCCCTGTTACTCAAGAAAAGCCTGGTGGATCCCACTTGATCATGGTGTATGATCTTTTTAATGTACTGCTGGATCTAGATTGCCAATATTTTGTTGAAGATTTTAGCATTTATGTTAGGTGCCCATCAGTAAATGAGTGGATCAAAAAACTGCAGAACAGGCCCTGGCTTGTGGCACAGTGGATAAGGCACTGGCCTGTGAAACCCAAAGGACGCTGGTTCAAGTCCCAGCCAGGGCACATAACCAGGTTGCAAGCCAGGTCTCCAGTCAGGTCTGTAGCTGGAGGCAGGTGAAAGGCAACCATACATTGATGTCTTTCTCCCTCTCTACCTCTCTCCCTATCCCTCTCTCTAAGATTAATAAATAAAATCTTTTTAAAAAATACCAAAAAACTACAGAACATTTACACAATGGAATTTACACTATGCAGCAGAAAGAAAGGAGAAACTCCTACCCTTCAAGACAGCATGGATGAAACTGGAGAGTATTCTTAGTGAAATAAGCCAGGCAGCCAAAGACAAATACCATATGATCTCACCTAATACAGGCAACTAATGAACAAAACAAACAGATGAGCAGAATAGAACCAGAGGCATGGAAGCAAGAAAAAAATTGACAAAGACCTGAGGGAATGGGGGAGGGGAGGAAGAAAGAAAGAAGGTGAAAGACCCAGTCAAGGAACAAGTATAAAGGACCCATGGACACGAGCAAGTGGGTGGGGACTGACTGTGGGAGCAGGAGGGTGGGGGTGGGTGGGCTGGGCTGAGGAGGGCAATGGGGGAGAATTGAAATACCTGTAATAGAACAGTAAAACATTCGATGGGAAAGGGAAATGGTTATTTAAAGGATAGAAAATAATTGAAAATGGTACTGAATTGGGAAAAGGATAAGTAATACAAGTTGCTAGCCAGATTACCAGGGACATTAATCCCTTCAAGTGCATTAATGAGAAGCTATGAGGATGCAACCCAGGGCAGCTACGTGCACTGTCCCCAAGGCCTTCCAGGGACAATGACTGGCTTGTTACACTTTGCTCTTCAGTGACTCCAGAAGGAATTTCTAACCTGGTGACTGGAGAACTGGTTTCCCTAAACTGAAAAAGTCTAACATTTTGACTGACTCTTTCCCCTGAATCTATCCTATTTTAAAAAGAATATGGAACATTTTTTTTTGTTGCAAAAATGCTATAAGCCTACCACTGCCAAGATGAAATGCAGTTAATTAGTTATCTGATATCCTAAGAAATTCATTATTTGCACACAAGTAAGTGTAGTGTTCACCAAATCAAGATGAGGAGTGCAGGGTCCCTGAGTTCTTATTCATCCCTAGTTTATCTTCAGTGCTTGCATGAAGTTACTAAAGGTGAACAACAAGATGTGGAAATGCTGCCTATTCCATGCAAAGATGTCTTTTTTTTTTAATAAATAAAATAAGATTTTATTTATTATTTTCAGAGAGAGGGGAAGGGAGAGAGGCAGAGAGGGAGAGAGACATCAATGTGTGGTTGCCTTTCACCTGCCTCCAGCTACAGACCTGGCTGGAGACCTGGCTTGCAACCTGGTTATGTGCCCTGGCTGGGAATCAAACCAGCGAGCTTTGGGTTCGCAGGCCAGTGCCTTATCCACCATGCCACCAACCAGGTTCCATGCAAACATGTCTTAACAGGGACCATTGACCAAAGGGAAACATTGGGTGCATTCAGCAAATCTTTATTTTGGTAGGTATCTCTGTCATACCTTACCTGTGCTTTCCCTTCATGCTTACAGACTAGACTGTGTTATTTTCCTGGATGTACAATCTTGTAACAATGAGAGCAATGTAATAATGTATTGCCCCAGAGTTGATGTTTTAAATGTCTAAAGGCATCTATGAAAGAGATGCTTTTATTTGAAAAGTCAGCAATGTCCTTTTTAAAAATGATGGCCAAGTGTGAACGAAGTGGCTTGGGGGTCATAAAAGTCCTTGTTTTGCATAACTCTTTTAAGAAAGAATTATGGATTATTAAGCCCTTATCTCTCAATGGTGCGAAACCAGAGCTTTACTCCAAGCTACACGTTTAGTTGGTGGTGCCAGGATGTGATTGCAACCTTGGTTAAAACTATGACCAGAATGTGATAATGGAACTGACTGGGAAGATCTTGAGAATGAGTTAATGAAGTTAACTTGTCCGGAAATCCCTGGTGAGGTGGTAATAAAGCAGGCTGCCTCGTAGATAATCTCATTTATCTCTTTCTGGTTAATGGACTTTTGGTTAATAAACTGATTTTCCTTTGAAATGCATACCTGAATAACTGCAGTAGCAGCTAGGATAAAAACTCAACCCAGTGAGGTCAAATCGAAGATGACTTCTCTAAAGGTCTTTTCTCTTGCCACTACCCATTGTTCCTGTTTCCTGTTTTCCTTTCCCCAGTTAATCTGTTGCTTAATTCCACAGTGGTGTCCAGGTGTGATTTCTTTGAGCAAGGACAGTATTATAGCACCTGGATCCTATTCTAGGGCCTTTCCACCCTCACCCATCCACCATTGTATGTATGGATGCTTTCCAAAGACCCTCGTCTGTTCAAGGGGAGAGGATGGGTCTACTTGGTCAGGATGGAGGAGGATAATCATTACAGGCAGGGATGCAGTGGGAGGTGGGTTCTCTATTCTGTGGCTGCAGGGGACACAGACGGTAGAGGAACAGGTGAAGGTAAGGGGGGGAGTGGGAGTCAGTGATCAGCAAACCAGTGCTAGTAGGGCCGAACCAGGGTAGAGAACCAAAAAATCTGAGAGATCAGGGAATAATAACCACATGAATGGATAATGTACAAGACAGAAATAACCTGGAAAGTTGCCTGGCAAACTCCCCTCATCTGAAACCAGCTTTTCTGTGCTGGCTGCGAAGACAGACCATTGAAAGGGCTAGTGTAGCTCAAACAAGAATAAAGAAGGTGCACGGATGGAGAAGGATGTGTTGAGCTCACTCTTCGTCCAGAAAGAGAGGTAACTGGATGACATTAAAAAGGAACACAGGCTTTGGAGTCAAATAGACTTGGGCGAAACCTCAGGAACCTTGTACGACGCATGTCTCGGAGCAGATGACTGGACCTCTCGGTGCCTCCTTCGCTGCTTTGTAGACTGAGGTTTATGGTAACCACCTGGGTGACTTATATGGTTGAACTCCCCAGCACGGAACCTAGCACATACCAGGATTTTAGCTTTGCAAATGTGAGTTTTCCCTCACACTTCTCTTTCCTCTTTCCCACCTCATTCTTGCCCTCTCTACAACACACCGTCCGTCTCTGACCTGTATGGTCCTAAAGAACAGGCGAATAATGAAGCTGATTTCTCATATGAAGGAAATTCTCCGTGGCCTTGAGGTACTGAACCATCAGGGGGAGAACAGATGACAAAAGTGTATAATTGCATTGGCCCATTAGCAGGGCCAATGCACGTGTGATCTGCGGATTGGTTAGGTCTTAAAGACCCTGCCTGTGTGGAGAAACTCAGTGTGACCTTGGCAGAGGACACATTGGCTCTGGTGTCACCCTGCCCCTTCCCCACTCAAGAAGCCAGCATGGAATTCCAAGACAGCAGAGGTTCTTCTAAAATCCCTGCACTTCCACCCTGTGGTTGCCAGCATTGCCCTTGTGCCTCTGGCTCACTAAGTTTCTCTCCCTCACTTGAACGTTCCAGATTTCTCCATGGCTTGCTCATTTCTATTGAGCCCCCCAGCCCAGAATTGTTGAGACTGAGCATGCATTCTGAACCCGGTGTTGTATAAGGACCAACCACAAACCAGAAGGAGATGAAATCCAGGTTGTCCTTGTTTTCCAGAAGGAAAGCCAGGCGTTTCGTAATTCATGGTGATAGCAATTATGTGAATTTGTAGAAATGCTATAACAAAATAACACACACCGACGGGCTTTAGCAACAGAAGTTTCTTGCCTTGCAGTTCTGCAGGCTACAAGCCTGTGGCCAAAGTGTCTGCAGGGCCAGGCTCCCTCTGAAGGTTCCAGGGAAGGCTCTGTCCTGCACCTCTCGCCTGACTACCGGTGGTTGCTGGCAATCCTAGATGTTTCTTGACTTCTGCTGCATCACCCCTATCTCTGCCTGCTTCTTCACAGCCATTCTCCTGGGTGTGTGTTGCTTGTGTCTAAATTCCCCCTTTTTATAAGGACACCAGACCTATTGGATCAGAAGCCCACTCTGCCTCAGTTTGACCCTAATCTAACCCAATACCTCTGCAACCATCCTATTTCCAACTGAGGTCCTCGGGGTTAGGACTTCACCGTATGAATTTAGGGGAAACAATTCAACACATAATAACGCTTAAGGAAAATTAAGGTAGAAGTCCAGGGTTCTCTGGGGAAATGTCTGTCCTGTCTACTTTCCTAAATCCTATATTTTTCATAGGGTCCTCCTCCTCCGCCCCCACAAACTCCTCCTTGGCTCCTCCACTCCATGGAGACCTTCCTGTCATGCCCCGTCCCTGGGCCTGTGTCCTCTTCTGTAAAAGTAGAGAACGTGTCTTCTCCTTCCCTTTTGACTTTCTCCGCAGTGATCCATCACTCACACCGGTGTGCGTGTTGGAGTTGGTGAGTGGTTGATTTTTCTACATGGAGTAGAGGGTGCCAAACACCAGCCTTGCCTGCCCTCTAACCAGCCTGCGTCCTGCAGCCCTGAGCTCCTCTTAGTCATCAATCGGACAGGAAATAGCCCAGGAAACACAGGCTCCCCCAGAGCCTACCCCCTCCCGTCTGCCCCGGAGCAGTGACACCAAGGAGGGAGCTGGGAAGAGGTGCCAGCCCGAGCCTTGGCATCTGGGCCACCCCCTGTGCCCAGCGCTGTAGCACAGAAGCAAATCATAGCCCTCATTAATGAAAAACAGAACCTCATCAGCGATCCTAATGACATCCTTCAAAATCACAGGGTGTACATACAACACAGAAGCATCAGATCCCCGGAACGCGTTTCCCCAGCTATTCGTATTGTGACAAACACCACGACGTGGAAAGAAAAAGAAAACCTGTATGCATCCCCACTTCCCTCCACCAAAGGATTCCAGAAAAATTGAGGTAATTAATCTACGTACCCGATTTACCTGTTGTATAGAATATTGAACCTGGTTCCAAACTTATGCTTCTCTGAACTTCTCAAATAAATGATTGGTTTTCACGGACCTGAGGTTAGAGATCTCAGATGCTCCTAAGGCGGCCAGGCAGATGGTGCATTAATAATGAGGTACTAGGAGGAATGGCTTCCCAGTTCCAGTATATTCATTAATACACTTTAGACAGTTTAATTGCTTCCTGAAACACTAATTGAAAGAGGTTCATTTGCAAATGCCTAGGTTCTAATAATGTAAACCTGGCACCATGCCAGGAAGGCCCCTTCTAAGACGAATGGTGGCATTTCAATAAAGGCAGCTGCATTTTAAAACATGAAATCAGTACCGTGGAGCATAATGTATAAAAATCTTCCAGGGTGGGTAAAAGAAAGCACAGGAAGTGCCGAATCCCTCCCATATTGGGGTTTCTGAAATACCAGCATCATGCAGGGGGGTCTTGGGATTAGGAACATCTGGTACATGTGGCGGCACACGGCAGAAGGTTCTCGTTTACATAAACTCATTTCCTAGAGGAACAGCTATGGAATCTGTTATTTCAAGAGAATAGATGCCTAAATGTTGTTACATCTTTGAAGGAAGGGTTTTCCCCTTAGAATGCATCCTGCCCACTGACCTTCCTTAAATTGTATTTCACGCCTCTGTGGGCATATTGTGTTTCCACACGTGCTTTACCAAGCAAAACTCTGAGCGGGGAGATGAAGAATGCATAAGGAACTTGCTTCCATGTGAAAAAAAAAAAATACAGGTTGATCAGGACCTAGATTTTATTTTTATTATTATTTAGTTTGTTATTTTTAAAGGTAGTTTTAGAAAAGATTTTTATTCATTATTTTCAGAGAGAAGGGCAGGGAGGGAGGAAGAAAGAGAGAGATGCATCAATGTATGGTTGCTTTTCACCTGCTTCCAGTTGGGGACCTGGCTGGAGACCTGGCTTGCAACCTGGTTATGTGCCCTGGCTGGAAATCAAACCAGCGACCCTTGGGTTCGCAGGCCTTTCCACTGAGCCACACCAGCCAGGAGCACCTAGGTTTTAGTAATCTCCATTTCTTTTGGTAGGGTAACTGTTCAACTAACAAATAGGAGTGTTGAATTACTGGCCGGGGAAGATATGGGTCAACTATACACAGTGATCAGAAGTTCCAACTCTTCCACCAGTGATTGGGATCTCTGATGATTCCTTCATTTATACATGAAGCAGGCCCAACGTGCTTTACATAAATCGTCATCAAATTAACCCGCAACAGCTGAGGTCAGTTTGATGCCCAGAATTGTTTCGGAAAGAATGGAGGCCCACTTAACAGCAGGACAGGGGAGACCCCAGTGCAAAGGCAAGGCCCAGCTTGCCTCCAAGAGTGGCATCGAATTCAAAGCGCCCCCTGGGGCCTTTGTGATGAGGCAGAGAAACTGCCTTATGTCAGGAGCCAATGGAGTTTTTAAGGGGGAAATAGTTTTTTGCTCAGAAATGAAGAAACCACTTGTTGCTTTCCCATGATGCTTCAGGGCAGCTGACTGCTCTCCAGGTGTGAATCTTTGGTTGAATTTCCACTTCAAGGTTTACCAGTGGTAGAGACTAGCTGGCTTCTGATAGTATCTATATATTCCATGCGCACAATTCTTGCAATACATGCTGGCCTGTGATTGTGCTTTCTAAACTTGTTGTGCCTTGGGTGACAGTTGTACTTTGTTACGTGTTCCCAAATAAATAAACCACACCCCTCCTCACCCCCTTCTTCACTCTACTTACACCTCGGTGAACTGGGAAATCCTGGAGTGATTCTCAACTCCTCCCCTCTCTCACCAGCACTGATCCCATTGGTGCCTGATTTTTGCCTGTCCCACCTCCTCAGGTTCTAACTGGCTTCCTGTCTTCTCTCTCATTCCCCTCCTCTCCTGGTTCTTCCTGCATGCAGTTTCCTGGATGAAATGTGAAGCCTGACTGCACCCAGGTCCTGCTCAAAACGTACAGGATGAAGGTATCACACTTCGGTCAAGTGCGCGCCCATCATGCTGTCCGCACGTCTCCCAGGGGTCCAGTCCTGCTTCCCACTCCAGGTGAGGTTCTTCTCATGTCCATTCCTCCACCGGGCCTCTGGGGTTTCTCCATGAAGGTACAACACGCGGCCTAAAAGGCATTGTTTATTTTTACAGCCCTTAGGGACACAGCCTGCTTTTTGTTTTTATTTAAAACTTTCCTCAACCAGTTGCCTAAAGAGTGGAATACAATAGGGTTGCCTCAATGACTATTGACTATAATTGAGTATAAAAGGAAAATAACCAGTAGCTTTGATTGTTGTTAAGAAAATAAACTTAAGCCGGCTAAGAACCATATGCTGTCAAGTTAGAGAAGTCAAAGCCACAGCCGATGACAAGATATTATGCTGAATATTTCAGAGCAACATCCATACAATCATATCTATACGATAGAAACTAGACTGTGATAGGTAAGATCTGGGTGATTTTGTGGCTTAGACATTTATAGCTTCTCCGAATAGCGTATGTAGAATTATTACGGAAAACGGTCTATCTCTGTATCTTCATATATGTCCATGGATATAGGTCTCTGTGTTTTCCAAAGACTAGAGACACATTTTGAAACATGTAAACAGGGGTACATTTTAATGAACATCAAAAGTTACCCAGGTAGGTTACTTGATATCAAGTGTACTTTTTCCACTTGCTAAATTCTATCAGATCAGAGTTAAAAAGTCTCAAATTACCTTCCTTCGGAAGATCCATCTGTAATATAGCACAGCCTCGTGAGTCATTTATTGCTTGCTAATGAGAAGTTCACCTGGTTCTGCTTGAGATAAGGACCCCGAGAACAGAGGGTTTGGAGAATTAGATCTTCGACCTTCAGGGGAATAATATAATTAGCCGATATGGTGAGGGAAAGGAGAAGAGAGATTGGGAGCCAACTCCTGACTACAAGCGTATTACTTTGATTTTGAGAAAATACCTGTGATGAGATTGTCTCTTGTAACTGGTAATTAGTGAAAGCAGATTTCAATGATGAGAAAGCATTTAAGCAAGGGTAAGGGCGAGGGTACTTTCAGGGTTCCATACCGTGGGATGTGGAAGTCCTGTGCTCTTGTGTCGGATCTGATAGTGTCACCTGTAAAGAGTTAACATGCTGCTTATCAATATTTGTATAGCTAGCCCTTCTCACCACCCTCATTATTTCCTTGGCGCACCACTCACTATGATAAACTCCGCATAACCACAAGGTTTCAACTGCACACAGCTTGATTTAAGGGTTGCCATTCACGTTGGAGCAAATTAAGGCATTTGGGGTTGAATCAGGATTCAAAAGTTATCATCGTCAGCAATGAATCAGAAAATGAAGTGTCTAGTATTGATAACAATTCTTAAAGCATTCTCATTTTCAAAAGTGAAAAAAATAATGCTGTTAATTAGCCTTAGAATTCTATTCGTTGGCATAGGTACGACTAGTTACTATTAATCATAAGGAAACTCTCAACTACACACATTTTTTTTTTTCTAAAACAAATCCACCCTTATCTGCTCCTCTGTCACACTCACACATCTACAGTAAATAATTTCATCTCAACCTGTTTGCATTGTGCCTTGTGTAAGTCTTGCAAGAATGTCTTATGAACCAGATATCATGACTCCGAGAAAATAGAGTCATGTTTCAACTGGAAACAAGATTAGTTTTGAGGACTTGCACCGAATTATCCATGTACGCAAATAGGTATGTCTTTCATGCCCATTAAGGCACGTTCAAACGCGTTTTTGCAAGTAGGTGCTTCTCATGAGTTGTCTCTACTTGAGCATTGTGAACCTTACATTTGAAGTAATCACAGCTTTTACACTAAACACTCCTGCTGGTTTCATGCAGAGGACATTTGGCACATTTACTCTGCCTAAATATCTCAGTCTCTTTCCTACGTGGGGTGTACACCATGTCCTAAAATACGTTGTTTCATTCAATGTTGTTTACTGATGACATCGATGACATGCTGGAGGATTTGTTGCTACCAATTAGCCTCGGGTGACATCGGTGTCATCGTATGTTCTGTGCACTGACGTCACAGAACCTGGGATGATTTTAAGTGAAAACTCACCTTTGTAAGTCTTTGCAGAACGTTCCACACTGAAAGTTAAAGGAAGTCAGGGGCTGCATCTCTCCTTTCCTGTGTTGAAAAGATGCAGCCTATCAGCTTCTCTGGCCCCAAAGACACAGCGATACAAAGGCCATCTAGAATTAATTCCTTTCCATGACGGTGATGTCCAATGCTAGCAATTCATGAGGCCCTAACTGCACTCTCCCTCTGACTTAATTTTGACCTTGATTTCTGCTGCCTCTATTCTCTTAATTTAGCTAAGAAATACATGCTTTGAAGAGTACTGAAAAGATGATCTCATGGCCAGTTTTATTCAATATATATAATTTAGGTCAATCTGTAAACATGTGTACTGTTTACTTTTTTATATGACGTGTAGAACAATACATGTTCTGAAATATTTATTGTAGCTTTAAATAAATGCACTCCTATTAAAGTTTGCTTGATAGAATTATTTATGAGTTGTCTACTTGAACATAATGGAATGACTTTTAGGCAATCTCAAATTTTACATCATTCCCTCCCTTTCTTGAAACTAGTGCCCTGAACCGGTGGTAGTTCACTGGAGTTCAAGTTGATAACAGAGCAATGTGTGTTCATTTTATATTTGGTGTATTAAATCATCACTCAGCATTGTTATCTAATCTGGGTTATGTTTAGAAGTCAGAGTCATTAAATATTTTAAGTTCCCTTTGAGGTTTCTCTTTTCTTATTAGGGCTGGGGCATGAAAGCAACTGGTAATGAAAGTGGAAAATCTCATGTGTAAAAAAGGTCAAGTTCCTACACAAGACAGAAATTCTAGCTCCTATAAAGATGAACTAAAGAGAACTTGGCTCCGAAGTCGGAGAGATTTAGAGGTCAACTTTATCTTCCTTCTATCTAAATGTGTAGATAAAGGGTTGTTTTTTTTTTGTTTGTTTGTTTTTTTAAGGGGAAAAACCGAAACCAAGAAAGATGTGAGTCTGAAAGAGGGACCTACTAGCAACCTGTAGACACCATAGATACGTCTGCTAAGCCAAATCAGTTTTAAACTTTGTTATGTGGTGTTAGAAATCCTGCTTTCTTGTGGGCTGCCTGTTGTACACTAATTGTCTCCAGATTTGCCGGCCGGGGGCCATGTCTCAGGTGGCGAATCAAGCCAGACCTCCAAAAATGGTTCAGCTGTGAGGCATGCTGCCCACCCAAGGGTGAGGACAGATAGAGGTCAAGGGATATGTGTTTGTGTGTGGACTCCGTGAGGAAGTAGTTATTTTCCCTCTTCCCTCTCTCCCTCCCTTCTTCCCTTCCTTCCCTCCTACCTTTCTTCCTGGATATGGACATATCTCATCCATTTTCAATTGTAAAATATATTCCTTAAGAGAATTTGATGACAACAGGCCAATCTGAGCTTCTTCATGACTTCAAGTAATTCATGTGGCAGCTTCAGAAAGACATATTGATGAATAATTCTGTCCCTGGCAGTACGCATCTCCACCAAGTCCTTCTCCATTTTATTATCATGTAAATATGTAACCTGCATGAAATTGAAGCTGCTCCGCGCTTGAAACCTTGGCTGTTCAAGAGACACTTATTGTAAAGAATAGCCATAGCTGAAGTTGCTACTCTTTAAAAAAAAAAGAAAAAGACACAAAAAGTCATCAAGACTAATTTTCCCTTTCTCCACGTTAACACTGTGTTCCCTTGTGGTGATCCCGGCTGAAGTGCTCGGTCTTCATCTCAGGCATATGCTTACAGAGCTGGAAATGAACACTCAGTGATCACATCTCCACCTCTGCTGTGAACCCAACTGTTCAATTATGACTTCATGGTCTCGTTTCACGCCACACTAGCTCAGGCTAAGGGAGGCCCTGAAGGAAGCCCCGTTTTCATCGACGCATTCAGAACGGCGAATGTCTTCCTCCTGAAGTGTGCCCTCTGTGTTGGAAAAAAGAGACACAGCGGTTGCAGAATTCACGTGTAGCACTTGGGGGTCACACAGCTGGATTAAAAATGAGTGCAGTTGCAATAATTAATGGCTGACTGGACGCATTCTTCTGTTCTGTGTGGCCTGAAATGTTCTTGACGATGAGCACATTAGAAATGTTGCCCAAAATCTTTAGATGTCAGTGTGCCTAGAAGATAGCCTAAATGAATGGAATTCCAGGGACGATAATGCAGAGTTTTGAATACTGACTGTAGTTTCCAAGTTCAGGCCATGTCTGCTCTGATGTATTGTGAAGATTAAATAGGTTAAAACATGTGAAGTATCTGCCATTGTTTCTCGTATATAGTAAGTGCTTATGCCTCTTATTATTATTTTTTTTTAATTTTATTGTTGTTATATTACATCCATCCCCTTTTTGCTCCCCTCTGTCCCCCTCCCCACCCACCTGCCTCTTATTATTATTCCTTCTCTTAGTCCTGTGACTCGTATCTTGCTTTAGAGTATTTAGAATCTGACAATATTAAAATTAATACGATAGTCGTATTGGAGAATGATGTAATTTCATGGACCGGGTGGTCTATAGGGCTATGAAACAGAATTGTTTTTCTGTTTGCTAGTACCTTGAAGAAACAAGTCTTGGAGAGGTCTCTTACACTTTTCATTCATTCGTTCATTCTCTTAGAGCCGAAGTGCAACTCCAGGTGTGAAAAGAGTCCAGGTAGAACCCCGTTTAGGAAGCCCTGGTCCACGTTTGCAAAATAGCTCATGGTCCGCTGATGATGTCAAAGAGGCAATCAGTGGGCACTGCTGTCTCCAGCTGGTTTAAACCCTCCTAGGGAATCCCCTGCCTGGCAGGGGTGACCTCCACATGCACACAGAGTGCACACATGGAAATTAAAGGCTGAAACTATAGGACGAGGCTGTGGGACAGGGCAGTTAAGAGTTCTCTTCTCTCAGCCCCAGTCCCAGCCCTGGTTTTTTCTACAACCTACTACTGTACAGGGTGGAAAACCCAAGTTCCTTCGGGGCTTTTAGTTTGGTCTCCTTCCTGAAACTGAATTCTGTGAGAATCGGCGCTGTGTCTTAGATTCACGTAGGACCCAGCACTGAATGCAAGGCCCTGGTAGGCAACGTTTAAGATGAAAGCTACAGAGACTGACTGTCAGTATTATGTATTAGAAAGGAACAAGAGATAACAGGCATAGGAGATAAATGATCCAGGGTCTTATTTCTACCTCAACATTTTTGAACTTGGACCAGTTTGCTTAATGTTTGAGCTGCTTCTGTAACTAAGATCACAGCTATAGAACTTTGTGCATAAAAGGTACTTATTACAGTCTTGGGAAAGAATGAATAAAATAAATACACTAAGACCCGTAGAAGTTTTCTTAAGTTTCTAATGTGAAGTAAAATTCATACCACCACATACGTAGACCCTTGGAAGCGTTTCCTATGATGCTGTCTACTTTAGTGTAAAATCCCATGGTGGTAGTGGACTTGAGTGTAGGTATTCAGGGCTCAAGCCTTACCTGGTCCATTGTTTATTAATCTTGAACAATTTCATGAAAAATGATCCAAAGTGTGATAGGAAAAAAAAAAAAAAAAAGAGAGAGAGAGAGCTAACTTAAAACATACAGCCTCCTTGGGGCTGAGTTGAATTTTTTGTGTAAATATCTGCTGTGGTCTATATCACATTTATCATTTATTTATTCAAAACACATACTGAGTGCTGCTACGCGCCAGGCATTGTTCTAACTGCTAGGGTATGGCGGTGAGCAAAACTAAGCCCTTGCTCCCACAGTGCACATCCTAGGTGGGGGGAGTGAACAATATCAAGTAAACAAGTGATTATGCAGGATGTCAGATACTGAAAAGTAATGTGGAGAACTACAGTGAAGGGTAAGGGGTAGCAAGTGGGTGTTAGGGAAGGAGTTACTGCTTAGTGGAAAGATCTTTTTAGCAAATGATCACTTGTGTAAGACCTGAAGGAAGTGAAGAACAAACCTCATGGATTTTCAGGGGTTCAGCAGTTGGAGCAGGGAAATCAAAAGGTAAGTTAGGTATTCAAATAAAGATATTGGCTTTGCAGTTCAGCGGCTAAATACCGTAATCTGGAGTTGAGGATGAGAGATACATTTGAATGGTGAGGCTGTGGGAGGCATTTAGAGTCATGAAGCTAAATAGGTCTCCAAGAGGAGCATGTAGATAGAAGAGGTCCAAGGACTGAGCCCAGAGCACCCCCAAATGTAGAGGTCGAGGGTGTGAGAGGACAGCCCCAAAGGAGTCAGAATGAGTAGTTAGTGAGGTAAGGAGAGAAGAAAAGAGAGTAGTAGCTCAGAAACCAGGAACAATTACTGAACAATTATAGAACTATCTAAAGGACTAAGCAATACTCTTAATACCTAACCTAATTGATATCAGATCAATTAAATATGAAAGGTTAATCATTTATCTCAAATAGATTGATACCTACTATTCCATACCACTAGTATAACTACAGCAAAAAATATCCATTGGAATTTTCTAGAACCAGAGACATGGAAACAAGGAACAGACTTTCTGTGTGCAGAGGGGAGTCGGGAGGGGGAGAAAGAGGCAAAGAAGGGGAACAGTTCAGTCAAGGAACTAGCATGGGTGACGCATGGACATGGACAGCATGTGGGGATTGACTGTGGGAGAGAGTAGGGTGGGGCAATGGGGGGAAAATGGGATAAATGTAATACAAGAACAATAAATTAACTTTAAAAAGGAAAAAAAATTAAATAGGCAAAAATGATAGAATTTTCTATAAATAATCAAATCAATGACTTCCAGTATTGGGAAGGTAATATTAGTGTCTGGGAGGCATTTCCACTGATTTAAATTGACACTAAATGTATATCCACCAAGGACACAAGAATGGCTGAAAAGCCTTTAAGCACTTAGCCACATTTTCAGAGAAATATGCATGGTCTCTCGCAAAGTTTGCATTGGTTGATTTAATTCCCCAACACGCTTCACTTTCAGCAGAGATGAAAACAGTTGTCTCACACCCACCATCTGGGGCTCAGATGGAGCTGGAGTTCTGATAACATTACGTGCCTCCAACTGGAGCTGTTTCTGGAGGCAGTTCTCAGGATCGCGTTGTCAGCTCGGAAACTTAAGGAGGAATACAGAAAACAAACTATGATTACAAGTAAGCTACCTGCTTGGGGAGAAAATTCAATGATTCATTCAATCAATGGAGAACCTATCTGTCACAAAAATAATCAGTAACCAGATAGACAGATTGAGCAAAAAACGGGGGAATACAGTAAACTGAGGAAAATAGGGTACGGAATTAAATTCTACCTAAGGCATTAAGGTAAAAGAACTCCATATATTAAAACAAAACAAAACAAAACAAACAAACAAAAAAAAACTGGAAGAAGAATTAAGAGAACTAGGAAATGCTCTAATTTCTTCTCTAATTTTTTTTTATTTTCCCCAATTTTTCTAATTTGAGTGTATATAGTTGCTTTATAACAGGAAAGCCGATGCTAGTGAAAATAGAAGAAACTGGAATCTTTATAAATTGATTTTTGCTTGAACATGCAAGAGGGGCAAAAAAAAAAAAAAAATAGTGCTTATTCCTATTACCCTTCCCTGAAGTTTATACCCTATTTATAAAACTCAAGTTCATCTCTGCTAATAGCTGTGAAAGCCAGGCAGCCACCCTCCCTGCCACCAGTGAATTGCCTGGGGTGCTGCCTTCTCTCGCTTCTGTTTTATTAATGATCTTGAAACTGAAATACTAAAGAATGAAGAAGTGCTAAAAAGTCTTAGTGATATGCTACCAACATTTGCCAAGATAATGAACTACGCCAAGATGAGAAAACACTGGGGAGGCCAGTGAAAAGCCAACTGTTCCATTTTCTGAGACTCCGACCTCTGCCTTCGTGATTTCCAAAGACGAGCCCTCCTTGGCTGCACTTGGCTCTTCCCCCTCTGCCCGGGCGCAGACAGCAGTCCCTTTGAGAGGTACAGGTTGTCCTTGATGAAGCTTGGATTGATGGATTTTTTTTCCAAACATGTTTCAATGGCAGCGCTGCTAGACTTTGGGAGAGAAAAAAAAAAACATAGGCTTTAGGCTGTCTAATGCTCTCAACTTTATTAATTTTTTTAATAAAGGAGAAGAATTATTCAAGATATGATTATCCAGTGGCCCAGTTTGCATAAGTTAAATTACATATCATTAATATGTTAAGTTTTATAAAATTAAAAACGCTGTTAAATGGTTCCCGGATCATTTTTTTCCCCTTTTCAGGCTACAAGTAGGTATAGATGCACCACTCAATTTATTTAAATGGATAGTGTGTATTCTGAGGCTGTAATAGGCACCAGGAACAAATGAAAAATGAAATTGCTGTGGAGGTAGCCTGTGCTTGCTTGTTTCTGTGGGGGCAGCTTTGCATAGAGATACCTAACCTAGATCTTGGAATCAAGACATAACAACACTGTGATGTTAGGTTTCTGAAGCATGGGAAGAGTTCACTCAATGTTGAAAGAAGTGGATACTGTCTATGATTAACTGAACTGAAAAGGGTCATTGGTGTCAAGTGTGAAATGCTTGGGTCCAGCTGCCCTAGTTTTGGTGAAGTTGAAGGAGCCAGAGAGACGACCGGGGAAAATGTTGGGTAGCAGAAGGACCAGGTGGTGGGCATCATCCTCCACTGAGCATTTGCCAATGCCTGTCCTTGCATTTTATAAACTCTTATCTTCTTACTGCTCACAAGTGGTGTCTTCTGTGGGCAGTCACTTCTCTCCACAGAGGAAGAAATGGAAGCTCAGAGAGACTTGATCATTTGCTCAGGATGGCATTCCATCACAGAAATTCACTCCTTGCATCCAGAATCCATTGTTTTAAACCCTACAAGAGTCTGGAATTAGACTTTATTAGTCCCCTGGTCCTTACATGGCTTTGAATTCTTCATTCATACTTCTAAATACTGTCTTAGGGACTTTGAAAAATGCTTCCTGTTGTCTCGTTCTTAGCACCTGAAAGCAATCAACACTTCTAAAACGAAATTCACACAAAATATCAGGGCCTCATAGTATTTAAAATCCATAAAAAGCACATGTTGAATTCTTGGAAAAACATTCGCTTTTCAGTGAATTGAAACTGGACCTTAATACATATTTAACCATGTTGCGTTTGACCCCAGATCACCGGTAGGCTGTCAAATGCACCTTTGGGGACCCAGACACCAGAGAGTGTACGTTGACATGAGTTACTGAAGGTGAACTGGCATGAATGGCTGGGTTCTCGGGAGCAACACAGCCATTTCAAAAAGTGTGTCCTGCCCCCAAATCTAGGCATGATGAGCTTCATTAACATAAGTGCCTTGCTGTGGCCATCAGGCCTTTTCCTAATGCTTGACAGTCTAATCGGTGACTCCTAATCTGGGACTGCCCAGGCTCCTCCTCTTCTCCTGCTACCCAAGAGCACCCATTGACTAGGCTGTGGTGGGTCCCTAGGCTTCCACTGGTCAAATCAGCATAAACAGGCCCCAAAGAGGCCTCCGAGTTCTGCTCCCAGACCCTCTTGTATCCCAGCGGATTCAGCTTCTCTTGAATGGAATGAAATGATGTCAGCCTCTCCTTGACTATGTCTGGACCTGCTCCATCTGTGGCTGCCCTTCCGTCCCCTAACTTAGAATCCTCTTCTCTGCTTTTCCCACTGGCAGTCCTGCTTCCTTCTCTCACAGTAATTCACGAGACATTTCACTATTCACAATAAACTATCAGAGATAGGCCAACACTACAGCAAAGCCTGTTGTGCCTCAATTCATTAAACAAATACGTATTGAACTGGGCACTGTTACAGGCATTGGAAGTTAACCAGTGTAGGAGTAGAAGAAGTCTTTATGAAGCTCCTATGTTTGGGTGGGGGACAGATAACAAATGAGTGATTAGACCGTGATAAGTGCTCAGGAGAAAAATTAATACAGGGGTAGTGGGTGGAGGTGCTGGGAGAAGTTACCGTTTTATTGTGAATGATCAAGGAAGATCATATTTATTTATTTTAAAGATTTTATTTATTGTTTTTAGAGAGAGGGGAAGGGAGAGAGGCAGAGAGGGAGAGCGACATCAGTGTATGGTTGCCTTTCACCTGCCTCCAGCTAAAGAGCTGGCTGGAGACCTGGCTTGCAACCTGGTTATGTGCCCTGGCTGGGAATGGAACCAGCGACCTTCAGGTTCACTGGCTAGCGCCTTATCCACTGTGTCACCAGCCAGGGCCTGAAGATCATATTTAAAAGATGGTTCTGGAGCAGACACATGGAGGTGGTGAGGAGGAAATTCAAGCGGATATCAGGTGCAGGAGTCCTAGCCAAAGGGCCAGCGAGTACAAAGGGCCCAAGGCCGGGAGGGGTTTCCTGTGGCTGCGTGGAAAGCAGCCGGGAACGAAGGTGCGCCGGTGCAGCCTGGTGGGAAGCTGGGGCAGGTGCGGTCTTGCGGGCTATTAGGAGGGCTAGGCTTTTACAGAAGGACCCACGCGGACCCTCTGCATGGGTTTTCAGACAGAGTTCGGAATCGGACTTTCATGCTAAAGGACTCGCTGTCGCTCCTGAGACAAGAGCAGACGATCTGAGGGCGAGGGAGGAAGTGGGAGACAGTCACGATCACGGGGCGGGGGGCAGGGGGGGCGGGGGGGGGGCGGGGTGATCATGGCTTCCGTCAGGCAGAAAGCGTGGAGGTGGGAAAATCAGCGGCATTCGGGGGCATGTTACAGCGATGCAGTTAGAAGAACGTGAAATTAGTTGTTGCAAATGGTTTCAACTGCTCCAGCTCTTCGAATTCTTATATTCAGCAAGAAGTTTCCTGACTTCTACGTGTCCTCTACCCGCCTATCTCAGGTGAAAAGCTACGTTATACGGGGCAAAGGAGGAAAAAAGGTGGCTGGTGATGAACAGTCCTGAGCCGACTGCTGGTTCAATAGATTCCTGACTGTCGGGGACCTAACTTAACTTCCCCAAACCTCAGTTCCTTCATCTGTGAGATGGAAATAAGTGCCCCGCCATCTCTTAGGCTTGCAAAGTGACCGGCATGCAGGCAGGATTGCATAAATGCGAGTTATTAAAGATATTTCAAATGATTTTGCTCTGTGCCCACTGTTGCTTCCAAGTCCTCAGAAAGAGTCTAGCATATTCTTTTCTGAGTTCCGGTGCTTTCCTTCTCAGCCTGTGGGGCAGCCCACCTGTGCCACTGGGACAGCTCGAATATGTTGCTTACCGTTCCAGGGGTGCCATTCATTTTCACCAGGGGCCCCGTCAGCCTCGTGGTTGTCTTCCAAGGGCCGGGTGTAATTTTAGGACTGTGTAAATGGAACTACTCCTTAACAGTGAAGCGAGACAGATAGAAACAAGGTGGATTTGGCCCACAGGCCTGGTGTTTGCCCCCGTGGCTTCCACCATCCAAGGACTGCAGCCTCCCGGCTGTTCATCCTCCTCTCCTATACCTTCAAAGTGGTTCTCTCCCTTTCTCTCTCTCCCCACCGCCCTCATTAGCTTCGGTTGTCATCAAAGGTTGCTTTTCTTGCTTTCCTTTCTTAGTCCACCTGGAAGCCTCTACACTTACTTTCTCAATTTGAAACCTGCAAAGCTCGACTCTGAGAAACACTTACTAGATCCTCGAATCTATTTGCAATTTTACTATTGTTTCCTTCCCACCCTTTGCTCTTTCCTAACCTCCCTCTTCTCCATCGTTGGCTTTTCTTTTGAGCCGCTGGCCAGCCCAGAGGCTGTCAGAGCCTCGCCAGCTCTTCCATGTCCTGTGGTGCAGTCCCCATCTGTCCCCTCTCTCTCAAGGGCTGGGTGCAGTCCCTGGTTGCTACTCCTGAATTGTCTCCCAAAGGTAGGTATTTTGAGGACGGGCACCTGGGGAAGGACCTTGTTCAATAGGTCTTTCCCTGCTGGGTACTGACTGTACTTGTGGCAGTTAGAAGGCCACTCCCATCCTGGAGCTGTCCCGATGAGCCCCAGCTGGTGCTTTGCTTCATCACAGAGCAAATGGAAGTGCTGGCTCGGGGCTTGCCCTTGCCTGGGTGCCCTGGCCCTGTTCTGCACTTGGGCTCCTCGGGGACCCAAGTTTCTCTGAGGAGCTTTGCAGCTCCACAGAGCTGGGCATGTGCCTTGCTGTCCTGAGCTTGTGAAGTGTGCTGTGAACCACTCCACTACTTGGGATTCAGCCATGATCATGCAAATGCACCCCCAGCTTTTCTCCATTTCACGTTTTCCCAACTTCCCAATGACTGCACTTGTAGCTGTGTTCCAAAGAGGGCTTAAGAGCACTTGACTTTTATTAAAAAAGAATATAAAAGAGGGTCCTCAGAGAAACACGACAGCATTAAGAATTACTACGCAGTGTAAACTTTACTTTTAGGATGCATCACGGGTATCTTGAAATTTTCCGCATTTCATTTTTTTTTTAAACTCACATTTTCCTCCTTTTAATTTCTTTCTAAATACACAGAAGCATTTAAATAGCACTTGATTATTTTGTGAGATGCAATCCCTCACATTTCGTTATTCAAACAAAATCTAACAGTACAGAAATCTTCATTGGAGGGACAAAAATAAACCCGCTTTCTCTCTTTAAGAAGTTTCCTGTCTGGTAGGATGCCAACAGAAGTAGAACAATTAATGCATAATTGTGCTGTTGGAATGATCATTATTCTCTAGCTGAGCTAGAGCTCTTGCAGGGATGATATATCTAGATCGGCGTCTGAAGGGCTGAAGAAGCTGTGGATGTGTTTCTCTGTGTCTGGTGGCTGAGCAAGAGAGTCAGCCTCAGCTTCTCCACCTGTCTGCTCTGGAGTGCCAGCAAGGCCCCGCCCACCCCCAGCCCTCCCGGGCCAACTGTGCCGGACTGGGGCTGTGAACTGGTTGCATATGTTACCAGGGAAATTATTGGGATGTCAAATGGCGGTGTCATCTTCCTGGCAACATAGTCCTGAGCAGATTGTGATTCACTGACCTGCAGGCCCACCATTCAAAATGCCAGTCCCACTGCTGGTCCGTCCCCTCCCCTTGCTCACCAGGCAGGGCCCCAGGTGACAAGAGATAAGTACACGTAGTTCCCACCTTGTTCTAGAGCTGCTGCTCCTGCCACCAGCCCCCTAAAACAAAAAGCTGAAGCCACGTGTATTTATTACTTCTTTCCCTCTCTACATGAACCTTTTACCCATCCTGCAAGAGATTTCTCTATCAATGTGAAAAGAGAGATGACGCTTTTCTTAACATAACTTGAACCATGATTTTTCATATTTTAAATTACAAAAATAAATACTTGAAACATGTGCTCGGATGAGGTCCTTATTTATTTATTTTTCTTCCTGGATAGCAAGTACTTTTCCGTCATTTCCCTCTTCTCTTGAGATAATAGTGTGTCTGTGTTCTTGTACTGCCCCAGGTTTTTCCCTGGCCCTTTGATGTAGACTTATTTTTATATTCTAGATGAATGTTGTGTTTATTCAATTACATAAAAATGGAATTCTTTTCAGAAGTCAGCAAGCATGTCTGAGCTTCTCAAAGCTTGCCTTACACAATCTAGTATGAAAGTCTGGCTTGTTTAATTCATTGATATGTAATCTTCCATTAATTCATCCTACAAATTATTATTGCACATTGAGTCAGGCACGATGCAAAGCAATATGAGGTTAGAAAGATAACCAAAGAGATCTTGTACTGTAGACAAGTACATACAGGACAAAGGCAAGGATACTTTAAAATTAAAAATGACAATGCCCAAAAGGAAATACTTAAAAGAGTGGGGTAATAAATATTTTCTTTCTTTTTAAAAACAAAGGGAAACATTCCTGGATCCAAGCAAATGTACTTTCACCTTTGAATAGATTTTGCCAAAATATCTTGCTCCATCAGTGGGGCATTTTCTTTGCCACTGGCAAACACTACTTTCCACCTCCACTTTTCTTCTGTGTCAATTTTATAGATAAACAATATTTGATTTTTATTTTAATTTGCATTTATAAGACAATGGGTGAGGTGGAATATCGTTTTGTGCATATTAACTACTTCTAGGAATTTCTCTGCTTCTGTAATTTCTAGTTGGATCATGCTATAGGTATGATTTTAATTCGGTGTCTATTGTATAGGCAGTAATTTTTCCATGTACTTTCTAGGATTTTGGATGAGATCCTTAGAAAGATTCAGTACGAGATGTAATCTGATTTCTTTACAGTGACGGATCCATGCGTCATTGGTACAGTACTTTTATGTCCACAAGAATGAACCATACCACTTAGCTTTCAGAGGGAATCCAATCCAATGTATGAAACAAGGCGTTCCTCACGACACTGGGTCTTTATTGAAATTGTGGTCCTGGTGGGACGGAGACAAGGCACCTGTGTTACTTTCTTCCTGGGGAATGCCTTAGTGCCTAAAGAGCAGGAGAGCCCCTCTGACATGCCCTTTATGCGTTGACAACTTCTTTCAGGTGGACAACTGCACCCTGCCCGCTCTGCTTGCTTCTGACCTGGCATCACCAGAATGCCAGCTTTTTGAAATTTTCCATTTAATTTTTGTCTCAGATTCCTGGGTCAGAGGATTTTGATTTTATGTACAGGTTCATCTCCCTTTTTGCTGTTGTTATAGTTGAGCATCAGGTGTCAAAATATTAGCCAATTTCTATCACGTTGAAAGGACTCCATTAGCTCATTACTAGCCCTGGAAGATGATGTCCACCTCCCTTTATTCTCTGTGTTACCAACTGGAGTTTTGCTGTATCGGTAGCATAAATATATTTTTATAACTTCCCTACTAGGAATTTCCTAGAACTTCTCACAACTGGAAAAGAAGACTTCTATAGAAAGCAGTTCAGGTTCTTTGTAAACTTTGGAAATATTGTGTCTTTATGATGCACAAATACACTCATCTTGTATTGATGTTGTTCCTCATAACAAGTTCAAGTTCATCTGTCTGAATTTCAAGATTAGCATTTGGACCTACCACATCAAGCCCTCCCTACCTTCTCTGCATTTTATTTTTGGCTTTTTTTCTTACTCATTATTTTTAGAAAGAAGGGTAGGGAGGGAGGAAGAAAGGAAGGGAAACATCAATGTATGGTTGCCTTTCACCTGCCTCCAGCTAGGGACCTGACTCGAGACCTGGCTTACAACCTCATTATGTGCCCTGGCTGAATAGAACCAGCGACCTTTGGGTTCGCAGGCTGGCACCTATCCACTGAGCCACCAGCCAGGGTTTGCATTTTTAAAAAGATTTTATTCATTATTTTTAGAGAGAGGGGAAGGGAGAGAGGGAGAGAGACATCAATGTATGGTTGCCTTTCACCTGCCTCCAGCTACAGACCTGGCTTGAGACCTGGCTTGTAACCTGGTAATGTGCTCTGACTGGGAATTGAACCAGCGAACCTTTTGGGTTTGCAGGCTGGCTCCTTATTCACTATGCCACCAGCCAGGGCTCATGTATTTTTTTTTTTTTTTTTAATTAAAGCACAATTTCCATAAAATTTACTGTATTAAAGTATATCAATTTGATTCGTTTGTGTGACTGTGTGAAAACATGTAACCACTACGAAATCGAGATAGATATAGAATACTTTTTATCACCCTAAAATGTCTCCTGGGGCCCTTACAGGACCCCAGACAAACATGTTTTCTGTCCCTATCCCTTTTGGGTTTTTCTAGAATTTCTTTAATATTGAATCAAGCAGTAAGTAATCTTTTATCTGGTGTCTCTAATTTAGTATAATATTTTGTGATTCATCCAGGTTGTCACATGTATGTATAAATAGTTTAAATAGTTTGTTTCCTTTTACTATTGAATAATGTTCAATTGTGTGTGTTTAATATAATTGCTTAATTTACCAGTACATGCATATATAGGTTGTTTCTAATTTTTGGATATTAGGAAACAAACCACTGTGAACTTTCTGGTAAAAATCTTTGTGTGGGTGTATGTAGTTACATGTTTAAGTGCCTCCTTAAACCTGCTGAGTCCTGTGGTAAAAGTATGCTTGAATAGTTGCAAATTACTAAATTATTTTTCAAAGCCATTGTATAATTTACATTCCTATCTGCAACATCTATTTTAGTTTTTCCAAGTCTTTCCTATCATCTGCATTATTAGTCTTTTTCATTTTAATTTAGTGGATGTACAGTGATGTGTCACTGTAGCTTTAAATTTGCATCTCCCTGGTGAATAATAGTGACAATTAAGCATCTTTTCATATACTTGTTTGTGATCCATTTGTCTGTGATTAAGTTTATGTTCAAGTCTTTTGTCAATTTTTAAAAATGGGATTATTTGGATTTTTTTATTGAGTTGAAAGAATATATTCTGCATACAATCCTATGTGAGGTATGCATGTTGAAGTATTTTCTTCTTTTCTTAGAAGTTTCTTTGGAAAAACAAAGTTTTTGTTTTGATAAAACCCATTTATGTGTGTGTGTGTGTGTAGTCTGTGACTATTGTGTACTAAGAAATCTATGCTTCCAAGGTCAAAAATACTATTCTTATATGTGTTCTTTAGAATTTATAGTTTTAGCTCCTCCTACATTTAGGTCTATTAATTCATTTCAGGCTCCTAATGTTTAGATATTATGTAATAAGAAAGAGTCAAGGTTCATTTTTTTAAAGTCTATTTAATTGTTTTGGAATCATTTTCCACACAGAACTCCCTTGATACCTTTGTTAAAATTTTACTGACCAAATATGCATTACTCTATTTTTAGAGCTTCTATTCTTTTCCGGAGATTATGTACATATGATTAACCTGTACAAAATTCTTTTGATTATGTTTATTTTATAGAAAATTGTAAAATCAGCTTGTGTAAGTCCTCCAATTTTATTTCTCGAATTGTTTAGACTATTCTAGGTTCTTTATATTTTAACGTAAATGTTAGAATCCACATGCCAATTTCCACACTCAGAATCAGAAAACAAAAAATCAAAACAAAAAACAAAATCCCTAGGCCAATTTAGGGAGAACTGGCACCTTAAAAATATTGAGTCATTTGATCCATGAACATGGTATAGCTGTCCGTAATTTTGAGATGTTTAATTTCTCTCAACAATGTTTTATAGTTTTCAGCATAAAGTTTTTTATATTTTTAAATTTTAAACAAATTTCATTAAACTTTGCAGATGTGAGATGGGGGAGTAACCTGGATTACCTGGGTGGGCCTAACATTCTAATATGGTCCTAATCAGGATCCTTATTAGAAGAAAGCAACAGTATCAGAGCCCGTAGCGATGTGACTATGGAATCAAGGGGCCCTCAGTCAAGAATTGTCTTATTCACTGTGAAACCCATCTTTTGATTTCTCCTTGAAAGTTCCATTTTTCATTCAAAAATTTATATTTGAAAATGTAAGCTTTATAATTTCAATCTTGTCATCTACTTTCTTGACCTTAGTTGAAGAAAACTTATTTTAAAGTCCACATTTAATCATCTCAATACCTTGGTCACCTGTGGAACCACTTCATTATGTTTTATTTTCTGTTGGTCCTGTTTCTACTTATGCATGTAAAGTTTTGTTTGAGTACAAGACATTGTGCATGAAACTTGTTTTGTTTTTTTTTTTGGTAGACTTTCTGGCCAACATGATCTTTCTCCGGGGATGGTTTACTTTGTTTTTGGTCAGATAGCTATAGTAGAGCGGATCACCCCTCATCAGAGCTGAGCTATTTAGGGCTGGTTGGACCGTATTGTCAGACTCAGGCTAGAATGGATCAACCGAGTCCTGATACCCTACTCTCTAGAGGTGCTAATTTAGAGCCTAGATTCTTTGCCAGGATCTCTCCCCTAAGAGACTCTAATTTTTATCTTCTGTACCTTGTGACTTCATTCTACTGTTATCCAGCCCCCACCTTTTGTCCCTTAGCCTGTTACAATGCATCCCTTAAAACTTTGACACATACTTTAAGAGTCTAAACTCTTGGTTCTCAACCAGGGTGATTTTGTTCTCTAAGGGCCATTGGACAATGTCTGAAGACATTTTTGATTCTCACAACTCTGGGCATGGGGGGTAAGAGAGTGGGTTGCTACTGACTTCTAGTGGGTCAAGGTCAGGGATACTGCTAAGCATCCTGAACTGCAGAGGACAACACTACCACCCCGGCCCGTGATCAAGAATCATCTAGCCCAATACGTCAATAGTGAGGAGGGAAGAAGTTTTGGCCGAAACCCCTGAGCATCAAGTTGACTTCCCTCTATCTTCTTTCATAGATCTTATTTCCTGAGACTTGATTGCCTTGGCAGCTGCAAGAGTCTATATTTTTAAAAATCCTCAGCCTCATGAGGTATTAAATATCTTTGCTAGTTTTCTGTCTGGTAGCACCAAGTCTCTGCCAAGATCCTCAGCTTCACCTCCTGTGCCAACAATAGGCAAATCCCAAGGGTAAACACAGCTTCCAGAAGACTGTGCTCACTTTGATGTTCCTCCTTTTCTTTATAATGAGACTCCTCAAGTCCAAGCTGCCTCATTCTATCTCCAAAGTCATCAAACTAGATTTTGTAAATCTAGGGGTTTTTTTTCCCCCAGTTGTTCTGGACCTGACTCCTGGCCTCCACAAACTACCCCTCTATCGTGAGAGACCATTGTCCTTGCTGCTGACAGGAGAGGGCTGGGTGGAGGGGCGGGGAGCCAGGGAGATAAAGATGCCATAGACAGATGTTTGGCTTAGAGGAGTGACTGTGAGGACATCATTCCCTACTGGACAGGAGACAGGAGGCAGCCTCAATGTCTCCTTCACATCCAGGAAAAGGAAATGAAAGAACTCTTTTGTAGAAAATCTGTTTGCTCCATAGCTTTACAAAAAGCTGTGGGCTAGAGAGGAAAGAGGGGCAAAATACCCCCACAAAACTCATGACAAGCAAACCACCAGCAAAGCCACCGGCTGAACCTGTAAGGTGCTCAAGAATCACAATGAGGTGAAGCCCTGGTGTGTCATGAAAACCTAGTTCTGGGGCCTGACATGTGGCAAACTCTAACTCCCCATGTTTAGAAGACTGAGTTCAGAGTAGGGGGTGATCCTCGCATCTCCAGTGAGGCTACAGATACAATTCCCAAACCCACAAAACAATTCACTGTTAACAAAGATGGCTCAGAACTAATTCCATTATCAATTCATTCTTAGGAAATGAATTTTATATTATTTTAAAGATTTCGTGTAAGCATGGTTAGGATGTCAAAAGAAAATAATCAGATAACATCCACTAAAATAAATAAGTAATCATGACAACAATAAACTGAAAAAAATCTAAAAGAGTCCAATTAAAATCTTGGCATTTATAAAAATTGACATTAAATAGCATAGTAAATTAGAAGAAAATGTGGAATGGCTCCAAAGGAAAACCAGCCATTTGAAGATGTATTGAATTCATCAAATTATGACCAAAAAATGTAACAATTGAAAGACTGTTAAAAGTAAGTGGCACATAGATTGATAAGCTCCATCCACCATGGGTACAAATTCTGGAAGGGAAGCTGGAAGGAGAGTAGAAAAGTAATATAGCAGACATAATGGGTGAGATTTTTCAGATTTTAAGAAATTCTGAATGCTTAGTTAGAAAATGTACAACAAATATCGTGTAGGAAAAATAAAACCAAGTCTACTTACACACATAGGAATGAAATTGTAAAATGTTTAAGATAAAAATCTTTACAGCTAGCCGAGAGAAAGGAGATTATCTTCGCATGAATTGTGATTTGACTCAGACCAGACTTGTCACCCAGAAGAATGTCCAGAAGACAGCAGAATCATCTATTGAAAATCCCAAGGGAAACTCACTGTTTTTCTATACTCTTACACTCAGCTAAATCTACTTTTCTGTATGAGGGGAAAGTCATTAAGTCCTACAAACAGTTACTATTTACAGAATCATACCAAGTGATTTATTACAATGGACACTGTAGGAAGAGGACATGTGAGCTCAGAGCATGGACAAGAGGAAAAATGAGAATGTACAGAAATAATAAAATTATGTTTAAGATTTTTGTGGGTTTCAAAAGGTAAAACCAAGAATACGGCAATAACAACATGGGTGTGCAATGCATTCTTTTTTTTTTCTTTTTAAATTTTATTGTTGTTGTATTACATCCATCTCCTTTTTGCTCCCCTCTGTCCCCCTCCCCACCCACCCATTCCCCCCAAAGTCAATCCCACCTGTTGTCCATGTCCATGGTTCCTTTATACTAGGTTCTTGTCTAAACTGCTCCCCTTCCTTGCCTCTTCCTCGCTGCAATGCATTCTTAACTCATGCAGCATTCCTGACAAGTTTGGCAAAGGGAAAAAAAATACTATCTTAAGGCCTTAGTAGAAAAATGTGAAGTCAAATTTGAGAAAAGTATTTGAAGATTAGTAACAATTTATAGTTTGTAATCAGCAGAGACAAATGGATGATAGAAATATTAGAAATTAAAAAAGAATAAAGAAAACAAATGTGAACAAGTTTAAAAGCTCTTATAATGTACAATTTATTTTTAAAAAGGGAGAAATTCATTCAACTTATCTATGAGACTTTTATAACTTATATCAAAACAAACAAAAAAAGTCAGTGCAAGAAAAAATGCCAGTGTCACTTTGGTTATTCAAAGGTCTAAAATTAATGTCAAGGAATAGAATTTGGTGGTGAAGTAAACAAAAGAATGACAAAATAGATTTTATGTGAAATAATGTAAGGTCACCTCAACAGCAAGAACTGTGTTAATGGCAATGACATCAGAAACTTGACAATAACAAGTGTTAGCAAGCAAATACAGAATTTTCCTGAAAATACAACAGAACACAATCAAAAGCAAACAAACACTAAAGAATGAAAACAACAAGAGTGTGTACCCTAGGCACAAACAACTATTCAAATATTGGAAAATTAGTCAGTGTAAGTCATTACAGTTCAATGAGTTAAACATAAAAATTACACCAAGTCAAATGATGCATATACTAAGCTTTATGTATGATTCAAAAATAATTTAGGGCACTAGAAATACAACTTACTGTCAAAATTAACAGTAATAGAATGCTTTGTTAGAATTTGAGATTTTAAGCAATCTACAGGAAACAGTGTTTAATAGTCAAGTATTGGAAGTCTCCTCGTGCAACCATCATCGCTCATGTGAATTATACATGAGCATACAGTTCTCCTAGAAAAATTGAGAATATCTTTTAGATGGTGACAGTCCTCTGCTTAAACCCATTTCAAAGTGCGGTCCCTGGATGGCCTTGGCTCTCTCTGTTGCTGCTTTTATCATTTCTTTCCTCTAGTCATGTCTCAACCATGCCATCCACCCTTCTATTTCTTAAACATGCAGACCTTCTCCTGGCCCAGAGCCCTGGCTCTTGCTGTTTCCTCTGCCTGGAAGTCTTTTACCCCAGACACCTAATCACCTGTCTCACCATCTTCAAGTTTTTCCTCAATGGTCCCTTTCTCTAAGGATCACCCCCTTACCCCTATTTAGTGCTGCAGCCTTCATCTCTAGATGATTCCCCATATCTGAGCTCTTGTTTCTTGTTCCCCTGGAGTGGGCCACCATTTCTGTTAGATGTATTATGTAGTGTTTATCTTACCTTGTTACAAGGTAAGGTTCACTGGGGTGGGGATCAGGTCTGTTTTACATTCAGAAAGAGTAAATCACATGTAGTAGACATTCAATAAATATTTGTTAAATGATGAAGCGAGGAAATAGTGTGTAAAAATGAGATACATTTAGAAGTATGCTTTGAAAAAAATATATATACATATATACATAATCTGTATTCTAAAATGAGTGTTTTTTCTTATATACATTGCCAGTCTCTAGTTTATTCATTTAAAATAATCTATTTTTCCTGGTAGCAATTCAAGATATTTTTAAGCCCTGGCTGGTGTGGCTCAACTCTGGCTGGAGGCTCAGTGGATAAAGTGCTACCCTGAGAACCCAAAGATCACTGGTTCAATTCCCCAGTCAGGGCACAGAACCAGGTTGCAAGCCAGGTCTCCAGCCAGGTCTGTAGCTGGAGGCAGGTGAAAGGCAACCATACATGGATGCTTCTCTCCCTTTCTTCCTCCCTCCCTGCCCTGCTCTCTGAAAATAATGAATAACATCTTTTAAAAAATGTACTGTATGTGATATCACTTGAATATGTTTCAAATGGGTATGAAAGGCTGCTTCTTAATGCTGTTTTCAACTAGCAGGACAGTCACTCAATATTTGATTGATTTTAAATACTAACCATATAGTTTTATGGGCAAAAACTCACTAGGTTATTCTACTAAATGAATACTCCCAACATGTATATGTATATACATACTATTGGGTTGGTCAAAAAGTCTGCTTAGCTTTTTTCCATATGATGGCTCTAGTAGTGCTTAGTTGTCTTCATTCGAAACAATTTTGTTAGATTATGACAGTTGTCATATCAGTTTGCATTTAAAAAAAAATGTATCCAAGTTGGTGAATTTTAATGCTGCCATTTTCATATTGAAGATAGAAGAAAATATGTAACATATTTGGAAGATCCTGCTTCATTTTTCAAGAAAGGTAAAAATGCAATTGAAATGCAATAAAAGATTTTTGCTCTGTATGAAGAAGGTGCTGTGGCTGGTCGAATGTGTCAAAAGCAGTTTGCCAAGTTTCTTGGTACTATTGACATTTTAGCCAAGTAATTCTTTGCTGTGGGGCTGTCTTATGCATTGGAAGATATTTAGCAGCACCCCTGGCCTCTACCCACCAGAAGCCAATGGTGGGAGATAGCTGACATACTCAAAATATCCAAATCAATCCAGTTATTGGTGAAAATGAAAAAAGTGTCTTTTATTTTACAGAAAACACTCAATGGACTTTTTGGCCAATCCAACCCAAGCATGCATTCACGGACACAGTATGTTGTTGAGGCTCTTTTCCTTGAGTCTACCCTTGCAGCCGCCGCTTACGATGCACAATATGGGTGGGGAGTCGCTTAGGCTGTCTGAGTTTCATCCTCACTGGTGTTAAAAAGAGTAAAGTGGGTGAGCTTTAATGATTTCAGTTTACCCAATTATTTCCCCCAATTGCCTTCTTGCTTCTGTGTTTATTGGCATCTGTTAGGTTTGCTGGGATTTGGAAATCTATACATAGGATAGTAAAGAGCTCTAGCACCAGTAGGATTCAAATCTCAGATCTACAATTACTAGTTGTACAATGTTAGGAAAAACACCCTTCCCAGTTTCACTTTCTTCATCTGCAGAATAAGATTTTAGTAGTACTTATTGCAATGGGTAGGCTTTAGTAACCTCATAGGTGTAAGGCATTTAGAACAGTGTCAGGCATGCAGTAAGTGCCAGGTAAATGCATTTTTTCTTTTTGTTTTGTGGGACGTCGTACAGATGGACACTGGGAAAATCCATGAGAAGCAGCTTAATTCTCCTACAGGCACATTGTTCTCAGACAAGTCCAATGACTATGCCTGCAACTCACCCCCCTGAGTCAGGCACCTGTGTTTTCACACAAATTGTCCTCTTCATCTGGAAACCTTCCAGATTTGGTTCTGAATCCTGTCATTCTCCCTGACTCATCCTAAGGCACATCTACCCTGGGCACTTGCCTTGCCATGCCCTCTGCAATCCTTGTCCTATATGTCATTAAATACAAACAAAAATTAAACATTACATTTTAACGTTCTAATACTTAACAGCGCTTCACTCTGTGTGCAGCATTATGCTAATAGCTTCATTTGTATTCTCTACTTTAATCCTTCTTAATGAAGCCATGAGATGTTAGGTGTTGTTTCCAGTATTTACTAGTGAGAACATTAAAATTCAGAGATGAATGTTGACTTGTCCAAATTTTTAGCAACTGTAAGTGATGGAATTGGAATTATACCATTTGCTTTTTTCAGTCCACGGACTTGGGATGTTAAACTGTGATTAATTGATTAAGTTGTCTGAATCTTCAACTCCATTAGAAGCCTTCGTTGGAAGAAACATTATCTATTAGGTTTCATATACACAGTGCCTAGGACAATTTCTGGTTAAACATCGGCATTTAGTAACTGTAGGTTGATTGAAAGAAGGGATGAATGAACAGTGCATGGAAGTTATAAGAGATTAGAAAGCATCCCGAGTTTGGTGCCTTTTACAACATACCATGGGTTTGAGCTTTTTTCAGAGTTTTGTGTGCTAATGCTGCATTTAACATTGAAGAATTACATATCAAGAGATTGGACAGGTGATTGCCAGAGAGTAGGAAGATTGGGAGAATGGGTGAAATAGGTAAAGAAATTAAGAAGCACAAGTTGGTGGTTACAGAATAGTCATGGGGATGTAAAGTACAGCATAGGGAATATAGTCAGTAATATGGTAACAGCTTTTATGATGCTGGGTGGGTACTGGAAATACGGGTTTGTAAAGTATGATGATCTAATCACTGTGCTGTACACCAATACAAAATAATACTGAAAGCAAACCGTAATTGAAAAAAAAAATTTAAATAAATTACAACTAAAACTAATAAAAATTATACACCTTTTCAAGCGATACCCACTAGAGGCAAATTTGTAGAGAGAAAGATCTGGTAGGGGGTTGCTACAGTACATGAGAACCAGAGCATTGCCAAGACAACAGAAATATCCAAAAAATGAATTCAGACTCCATTGGTTAAACATGAGTCAGGCATCTGGGAAAAGCTTACCTGGGTCCTCTGCTCAGGACCTCAGAAGTCTGCAGTCAAGGTGTTGTCTGGGCTATGTTCTCGCCTGAAGCTCTAAGTTCTTTTCCAAGTTCATGAGGTTATTGGCGCAATTCAGATCAGAATTCACGCTGAGGTGCCCATTCCCTTGCTGGCTGTTTCCTGGGGGCTTCTTTCAGTTCTAGAGCTTCCCACCGTTTCTTACCTTGTGGCTTTTATAGGCTCTTACCTAACATGGAAGCTCACGGCAGCCCCTGCAGGAGAATCTCTTAGACTTTTTTTGCCACAACATGGGCTTATATAACATGATATCATCATGGAGGACAGTCCCATCACCTTTGACATATTCTGGCATCTAAAAGCATTCTCAAGTTCTACCTGCGCTCAGGGATTCAGGTGAAGGTCAGGCACTGAGGTGCAACGATGGGCTATCTCTATCAGCATCAAGGAAACGAAGTAGAATGTTTCAGATAATAGACTCCAACGACCAACCGACTGCTGGAAACTTAGCCCCTCTGTGTTTTGTTTTCTGTTTTTGTTTTTTCCCAACTATAAATTAGAACAAAAAGCATTGTTGTTAAATGAGGTAGTGCATGTGAAGAACCTAGAACTCCGTGCTCATTATATACTCACCAATATTATGCTATTTTGACCAAGATAGCCTTTAGTGTTCCCTTCAGTTTGACTAAACTTTAGACTGACCCCTGACCTTCTGTTTCTTAGAAAATTTATTTTAGAAAACTTGTAACTTCTTTCTCAGATCCTTTAAAATCTAATTCTCCACCCTACCCGGCCCCCCAGTCTCTTGCCAGTTTTACAACCCAGAAATGCCTTCTCAAGGACCTGGGAGCCATTGCTTGGAAATGTAATCACCAAGAGACAGCACCCCTACCTCCCAATGTCTGTGGGAGGTTAGGAACCTAACTTTCATAAGGAACAATTAGCAAACAGATGGCTTTATCACGTTGACCAGTCAGCCTCCCCTCCAATGCCCTCCAGTACTTTTCTGCTAGCTCACCCTAGTGCTGAAAACCTCCCACCATTTGACATTGAAGAATCTTGTTCCAGTAGAGACCAATATCTCTCCTCTAGTACAGCATTCTTAAATAAAGTCTTCCTTGTCCATTTAACTCTGTCTGGTACAATTTTTCTTTGGCAATATCACAGCCATCCATATGGGAAATCTTTTATGACCTGGCTCATGGGTAGCAGCTTTGGAATCTGGCCAATAGGCGAAGAATGAAGTCAATGATTTTTGTCATTCATCTACCTGCCCTTTCTCTACATATTTCCCCTGAGTTATGGCTGCTCCCAGACCCATAGAGCCTTCATGCAATACCCATACTCCAGACCCATATTTTCCCTTTCTTATTTGGTCCATATAACATAAAGAACTTCATACAAAATTTCTCAGTGGGGTAAATGCCCTATAATGACTCCTTGGAGTACACCTTCCAAGAGAAGTTCCATCTTAACAAGGGCCTTTCCTTAGCCGAAATGATTTTCTTGAATTATGGAATTTTATCACTAATTGCAACCTAGAAAAAGAGGCATTATTAGACATTGGCACTTTCTAGAAACTTGCAATTAAATGAACAAATGGCATCCTATTTAGCCTATAAGTAGGCCCTAGTTTGCAGAAATGGACAGAGCATATGTTTTCCTTGAAAAAAACAAAAACAAATGAGCAGATCCACAGTGAAACTGAGAACTCAAAATCTAAGTCACATGGACAAAATGGAATAATGAACCATTATTTTCTGTATCTTAGACACAAATAGATAACATGAAAATGCATCTTTACTTATAATTCACAAAAGGTTTAAACACATTTTAGTGAGTCTAATGACATTTAATGTCACAGAAGCTTGACCTCTGGGGTGTAAGCAGTTGACTACATGTCCTTTCACAGAGTTGCTCCCTCTCAGTGGCTAGTTCTAAGTTCAGACATCTTGGCATTGCAATAAATAAAGTGCTTCAATGGAAGCACTATAGAACCATAGATCAGAAACCATGTGTGTGTGTGTCTGCACACACCTGCTTATTGGGGCTAGGGCTATGAGTGCCTGTATAACAGGGCAGATTAGCACAAGGTCTTTCAAACTCAGGAAACAGGAAAGTATGCTGAACCTACGGGAGGCCATTCTGTTGACCAAAGAGAATATTAACAGTTCAGAACATAGTGTTGGTTTTTCTGGAGAAAATGTCAACTCTCTCTGAGACTTCTGATTCTGGAGACTTCACGTGGAGACTCCTTGCACATGTGCAGTCCTGAAGATGGACTGGCCCCCTTTCCAGAGAACACTGCTTTCAGGGGCTTGTGTTTGTGAAATGAGAAATTCTACTTCTCGAATGAGGAATCCGGGGAAACCCGCAATGGACTTATCAAGATTTTACCTTTGTAATTATTTTAAGTTTCCTTAGAGGAAGAAAAGTGGATGCGTGAAGCATGAAAATAAGTTGAGGAAGCAAAAACCCAAGTGAGGCATAAAATCCAGTTCTCTTCCAACTCCAAAAAAGTGGCATCTCCTTGATTTATCTTCTATGCGGTATCAAAGCATTTCCCATCATTCATTTGTTTTGACAAAGCCAGGCTATTCCTGATTTGAGACCCAGAATTTTCAGTGCAAAGTTAGGTTGTGACCCAACCCGGCGGGTGTCACGATATTTCAGTACAACAGAATGTAGGAGTCCTGAGTAAAGCTCTACGCTGGCTGAGGGCTATGCTGTTGTCAGAAGACGGGAGTGCCAGGGAGAGAAGAGTCATGTTTTCATGGTGGACAGCCAGTTACACAGCATGCTAGGCGCCGTCTAGGTAACGGAGACCTTGTGAATGAATGCCAGGTCCTTAAATCTCCTCGTACTTTCATGGTGATAAATGATGTGGAAACTACGACACCGTGAAGTACTCCAGACTCTGTCGAATTAAGCTGGTCATGTGTAGATCTAGGAGCCAACCCTTTCAATCCACAGGGAGCAGCGGAGGTCACAACCTACAACCAAGGCAGGAGGGCAGGCTTCAGTTGAATAAAAGGACATGTGCTGTGAGATAGCCGGCCTTGTACTTGATTCAAGGGAGAGGCTGGGCAGGAAATGAGACCACAGGTTAGCGAGGACATAGACTTTTGATACATTTCAAATGGGGACACACACACACACACACACACACACACACACACACGACCTCCTTCACGTACAACTAGGCAGGGAGAAGCATCTAGCATGGCCTCTTGCCCATCGCATGGAAGAGTCACCTTTCACTCTCGGCAGAGATTAGGAAGGCCTCAAGCAGCAGGTCTTCCTGTGCTGTTGTGCACCCGGGCTCCGCACAGAGCAGCTGTCCCCTTGCCCCCATGTGGCCCGGTGGTGCCAGAGGAGAGACCATAAATGTGCAGACAGTGAAGGTGGGAGGGGCGGGCATCTTGGCTGTGGAACAGAACTGTGTACGTTTCCCAAATGCTTTTCCCCGATCTTGCTCTCTGACGCAGGAGGTAAGCCTTTAATTTTGCAGAGAGATCAAGGCTAAAGCTCTAAGCCAGTGGCAGAGGTCAGGGCCTCGCCTCCCTGCTCAGAGCCCTGAGGCTGAGGGGCGTGGGGGGTGGGGAGTTGGGCAGAGGGGTGGGGCTCAATGGGCAGGAGCCGGGAAGGGCAGTGCACAGCTGGGCACCCTCTCGATGCTCTGAGCGTATTTCAGTGCGGTGACTGTACAGCACACGCCCAAGTGCACCAACAGCTGTTTGCAATCACGGGGGTATAAAGAATGCCTGGTGCAGGGAAAGACCCCTGAGCTAGATGTGGAAAATTCCGGTTCAGGTCATAGAACTATCATTTCGCTTCTGCATCCTAGTGGGCCAGAGGATCCCGACCGCTCTGTATTTCACTTAAAAAGTAGTATTGGGAGATATAAAACATATCCCTGCCTTACCAAAGCAGCAGATAAAAAAGTAGCGTATAGACATGCCTTGTGGGCCAGAAAGCAAGTTATTATTACATGTGCTGGTTTTCTTTGTTTCTCTCTCTGGCATCTAGAGGGCAGGGAAATCATGGCAAGGAAAATATTTGTGAACAGTTACTGCCTGTCCTGCCTCGGCATTCCTGTTGGGGCAGTGTCCCCAGTGTATTTTAACATTAATTCTGATGTTTTACTGTCAAAACCATAGGGTCTTGTTAAGTTTATCAAACACCACCTGGAAGCGCTCTCTTGAAGATAACATAAACATTTAATACCTTTGATATTAACCTTTGTCTTTCACTTTATCCATATTTGTATGTTCAATAGATGACATCAATTATTGGCTGCACATGATGTAATTTACCCATTAACGTCACATGGTAATCATTCTAAGCATCCTCCTCTGCTTCGCTCTAGTCTCTGTAATTACTGTTTTCACGGTTGCGTGCAGTGGGGGCTCTTACGTAATCAGCCCTCTCTTACGAGCTGTTTGTATTGCCACCCTTGTGTTGGCAGTGAAACTTGCCAAAGGAGGGCTTTGTGCTCATTTTCAAAAACGTGGCTATGGGTGGATTCGAGCAGCTTGGGACGCTGCCGTGAATACTGTCCATTTTGATGCCCCCATTAAGGAGCGGGTGGGCTGGACTTCATTTCGAGGGCTGACGAGTTGAGGTAGAGAACTGCAACCCCAACTCCTCCTTGCTGTCCTCTCTTTTAGAAGCCTCTTTCCCCATGAAGAAATAAAAAGAAAATCAGATCCGCTATGTGCAAGATTTGAAACCTATATTTCCTCCGCAAGAAATCTAATGTGCTTGAATGGAAAACTCCCCGTAGAGTCCATTTGATTTAACAAAATATTTTAAGAAACCTGCTGCATGGTGAAGCTGCTGTCTCTAGCAAGTAATGGTTAAGCTCAAAGGCTTTCATTCAGAGATCTGGGGTGACAGCTCTGCTCTGTTTCATAATGATTGAGTAGCCACAGAAAGTGACTTCATCTTTTTGGGACTCAGTTTCTTCTGCTGAAAAAAATGTGGAACCCAGAAGGCAATACAAGTTAAATATTTTGCACTTCTCTGCCCTATAGTCAGTGTGCCCCAAAGTAGCTATTGTTGTTGTTATGATTATTATGTGTCTTCCAGGCTAACGCACCTTAGGCAACTCATTTAACTTCTCTAAGCCTTGATTCCATACTCATAAAATAGAGTTCAGACCATTAAAGTAATTTAGAGGAACCAAGATGGCGGAGGTGTAAGTGGAGCTATACCAATCTCCTCCCAACACCAAATTGGAATTATAACTTAATTGGGGAGAAATCATCAGGAATAAGCAACGGAACACCAATAGGAGAGAAGCCTTATTGCCATGGACAGAACAGAAGAGCCGATTCATCACAACGTGACTGGTAGAAGTGCGGAGACGCGAGAGGCTGGTGGGGTTCCCACGGGTGGCAGCTGGAGGGACAGCAAAAGATCCCAGCAGCTGGGGGATCCACCTGAGAAGGGTGGGATCTACAGCCCTACCTGGGCTCCCCAGCCTATAGCAACACAGCTGAGAGTAAACAGCACCCAGCTGTGAAAAGCAAAGAGCCACCAGGTCAGCCGGCTGGACAGAGAGACCCAGTTCTTAAAGGGACCACACATGAAAATACAGAGGCACCACCTACCCTGGGCTGCAGCAGAGAAAGGGCACAGTGGACTAGAGAAGCTTGGGGAAAGTTTGGGTCAGTGGCTTTAGGGGGAGAGTTGAGGGGGCAGCCTGTGAGTCCAGTGCTGACCCATCCCCCATACAGCCTGCAGACCACCCTTCTCCAAAGGGCAGGAGCCTAAGGGGAAGCCACAGCCCTGCCCATAGGAATTAATCCATCCCACCCAGCAGTGCCTAAATCACAGGTTGATTGGATTAACTGAATTCATTTGCCCCGCTGGGAGGTGCCTGAAACTGACCACTGATCACAGACTGATTGGATTAACAACTAAAGGAGACAAAGACAGTGGCTCTCTGGTAGTCTCCAACTGCCTGACTGGGACCAGACTGGGATACGAGCTGATGTCACCAAGTACAGATCCAGAAAGTAAAAAGTGCACCTCTATACCAGAAGGCCACACCGCTAAGACAGTAAGTCAAAGCAGACCAATCTAAGAAGCAGAAACAAACAAGGGCCACCTAAAGTGGGGAGACAAAGAAATAAACCCTTAGCAAATGGAAAGGTGGAATCCCCAGGAAGAGTGCAAAATGAAATAGAGGCAAGCACACTCTCAGACATGGAATTCAAAATAATGATGATAGAGAAGCTCAATGAGCTCAGTGAGTTCAAAGAAAACTACAAACAACTCAAAGGGAACTACAAAACAACTCCAGGAAAGCTACAAGGAATTTACTGAGAGCTATACCAGCATTAAAAAGGACATAGACACCATCAATAAGAGCCAGGAGGAAATGAAGAATACCATTTCTGAATTGAAGAACACAGTAGAAAAAATCAAAAGCAGGCTAGAGAAAGTAGAGGATCAGATCATCTAGCTGGAGATTAATGTAGAAAAAAATTCCCAAGCAGTGCAACAAAATGAAAAAAGACTGAACAAGAATGAAGAGGTTGTAAGAGAGCTGCAGGACAACATGAAACATAGTAACATCCATATCATAGGGACACCAGAAGGAGAAGAGGAGGAGCAAGGGATAGAAAACCTCTTTGAAAAAGTAATGATAGAAAACTTCCCTAACTTGAGGAGAGAAAATGTCATGCAAACTTAGGAGCACAGAAGTCCCCAAGGAAGATGAACCCAAACAGGCCTGCTCCAAGACGTACATCATCATGAAAATGGCAAATTTGAAAGACAAGGAGAGAATCCTAAAAGCAGCAAGAGAGAAACAGCTAATAACATACAAGGGGGCTCCCTTGTATGATTTCTCAACAGAAACACAACAAGCCAGAAGGTAATGGCAAAAAATATTTCAAGCAGTGAAAAACAAAGGCCTGCAACCAAGAATACTCTACCCAGCAAGGCTGTCATTCACAATGGAAGGTGAAATAAGGAGCTTCCCAGACAAAAGAAGTCTAAAAGAATATATCTCCACCAAACCAGCATTGCAAGAGGTGCTAAAGGGTCTGCTTTAAGATGAAGAAACAGAGAGACAGACAGGAACATAGGTACAAAGATAAATGGATTAAATGAACCAATCAAAAGACATAGGGTACCTGAATGGATAAGAACCACCTTTAACTTATGAATGCTTTAAAGTAATCTTGTTATAAATATTTTTTACTAAATAAGGTACAATTTTGTGTATTACTTGTATCTGCATTACTGCAGGTTAAGTTTTTTTAGATTGGAATCGTTTCACAATAAGAGAAAATCAGGTTACTTGCAATAACTCAGAAAAATCTAATGCAGTTAAGGAAGAATAAAAAAGTAAGAATGTGGATGTGTATTACATAGAAGACATGCTATCTTTCTTATTCACTGTTACAAAATATGTGCTTATTTCTGGGTGTGTAATATACAGATTTTGTTAGCAATTTATGTTTTAAGTTGCAACCAACTGGTCATGGGTGTGATGTGAAATCAGCCGATCCTTAGGTTAGAAAAGATGCTGAGAATGAAGACCAATTTGGATGGAAGTTGCAAACTCCTAAACTATATGTGTTCACGTACAAAGATAATATATATTCTCATATTTCATATTAGCATGTAAATTAGTTGAGATTCCTCTCAACTAAATCATGGAAATACACATTTCCAGTTATGAAGGCTCCCAAACTGGGGATACCTGGAAAAAGGAATATAGTAAATTTTATTATTGAAATGTGAACATACCTAATCTCTACCTCAGCAGACCCTTAAATAGTTTAGGGGATAGTTTAGAACCACATAGGAAGTCAACCACAAGTTCAAAAAATAGCTAGAATATTATTCTACAAAATTATTTAAATTTTAGGGATTTTATTTTTTACCTCACCTTAGTAGACATAATAATTTCTACTCTGGGGACCGGCTGAACACTGCAAGTGCCATTATTTCTGAAGGCTTCAACTTGTGAAACATCTATAGAGGAAAAACAGAGGGTATTGAAAGAAGTAAGACCTGTGCACAGCCGAAATAAATAAATAAATCTATTTAAGATGGAAAACTCCAAAAAGAATAAGTTGTGGTTCCAGTAGATTAAAATGTAGTTGAGTTGTATTATTGGAGTGGGGAGGATCTGACTCAAAAACCAAGTTCATTTTTTACTATGGGTTTGGCACTGTCTCTAGCACAACTTTCACAAAAGTGAGTTCTGCAATACACCATTTCTGTGATGTGTTTCACAAAAATAGCATTGCAGAGTAAAATAAGTATTAAAGGAGAAAAAAAACTGCTTAATCTTGCTACAATATATCTAAAATACTATCATTTTACATATAATATGTAAGCTTTTGGCATAGTCTACATTTTTTGTGTTAACTTTTCAAAATCCAGTGTGTACTTTAAATATGTGTAAAAAATATTTATACATATGTGTAAATGTATTTTTGCATGTGTTTGGTAAATTGCCTGGATGTGAAAGGGAAGAAAAAAAAAAGTACGCATTGGTGGTTACAGAATAGACAGGGGGATGTTAAGAAGAACAAAGGAAATAGAGAAGCCAAAGAATTTATATGCATGACTCATGGTCATGAACTAAGGGGGGCATTGCTGGAGGGAATAAGGTACTGGATGGAGGGGGACAAAGAGGGAGAAATTGGGACAACTGTAATAGCAAAATAAAATATATTAAAAAAAAATAGAGCTCAGGCTAGGATCTGTCTTATGGTCTGTTATAATGATGAAAGAAAGCAAGGTACAAATAGCTCGGAATAGTGTCCAGCACATAGCAATCCTTAAAAAGTATGCGTTATTTTAAGCATTCTTTTATTGATCAGAGTAACCTGGTAAGGGTGTATTAGTCTCCTTTCTTGGACTGGTGAGGAAATGGAACCCCTGAGGGGTTAAGCGACCTCTGTCACTCACCTATTGAATGGATGTGTTAGTGTTTGAACTAGATCTGTATGACTTCAAAACCCATGATCATCCTACTCTTTCAAACTCTGGGGAATTCTAGATGAATGAGACCTGTTCTTAATGATCAGAATTCTGGAATGGGGTGAGGGGAACTCCCAAGCCTGGGCTCCAGGATGGGGGGCAAAAGAACCTTGAGGCCTGATAAGGTGTGGGAGCCTGTGTTAGGGGGCCAGCAGCCCAAGATGAATCCAGCCTGGAGAGAGGGAGGCTGGGAAAACCCCACTTAGGAGGGGACCTGCTTTGGTTTGCTGCCCTGAACTGGTATCAATTGCGAATTCCAGGAGAGCAGTGTGGAAATGAACTTAATATTTCTCCAGATGAGAAAAGGTGCCCTTAGGGAAGAAAAACCTGGTTGGGCTTTGACATCCAATTTCCAAGCACTTTAGCTTCTAAAGACGCCTTCCTAACCCACTTTTCTGCTACATTTCCCTGCCCCCTCTCCCCACCCCCACCCTATTCCCTGTAGGCTGTTGCTGAGGCCCCGGCCACAGATTCTTTCAAAAGGCATTCAGTTCTCTCTGGGAGACAGACTTTCTCACTTGGGCTTTTCCGGCAGGGCGTCTGAAACGCGAGGTTGAAAAGAGGGAGAACAGCATGAATGACTGAATGAAGAAGCTGCACGTGTCCGCTTGTTTCTTCTTTGATTCACTGACAGCCAACTTAATGGAAATGTATTACATTAAGAAAAAAACAACAAAGGAAAAACCATCCAAATCCCAGCAAAGTCCTTGTGGTTTAGGGTATAATTTGGCATTTGATGGAGAGTTGAAAAGCATCTTTCCGGTTCACGTTGACCTAATATTTGGCCGGACCCCCGGTGTGTTTGCCAGGGGGAAGGTCTAAGGCTGTTTTCTGAGTCCGTTGTCAAGGAGAGTTAGGTTGGGGGAGCGCTGGACGGAAGGAAGCCACGTGGCGTCCTCTCCTGCATTTCAGCAAGCACCGAAAACAGCTTGTCCAAGTTCCGGGGCAGAAGTGGGCTATCGCTGCGTCTCACCCGGGGGGTTCTTGCTGGCCATCCAGCCTTCTGCACCAGCCGCAGGCGCTCGGTCGGAGCGCGGAAGCCTGTGTGCCTGGCCTTCGGATGAATCCAGAAGGTTAAATGGAGTTGCACATTCAAGTCCGCACATGTTTTCCGATAATCGTATGTAATTTTGTCTGTGTAATGACAGCAGCTGCGCCGCAGTGGCACGCTGATGGGTTTGCCTCCCAGGCTGGCTGCAAGCTGGAGGGACACTGCGCTTTATTCCACGTGGTGTCTGGGCCAGGAGGCCGCTGCTTGGTGGTGTGGCACCGTCCGTGCGCGGGGAAAGCTAGGATCCCGGGGGGAGGCAGCCTGGGGGTTAATGCGGGTTCTGCTGCTTGCCTGGCGACACTGGCCAAATGACTGGACTTCGCTGTGCATCATCTCTGCCTCTGTACCACCAGGCACATTTTTTGCACTCATCTCCAAGGACAGATGTACAGAATAACTGAGATACCTACTGTACTGAGTGCAGTGCCGGACACCTGGAACCCCTCGGCCAGCTAAGAGTCATTACAATAGTTTGTAATGACTATCATTTCCACGTGTAGAAACCATAGAAATGGGCATGGGAAACAGAAGTGTGACAATGAGCAGTCCAGGTCTGTGTTATTTCCTTTCCTTTTCAGTCAGGGTTTAGACGTCATAGGTAATGGTTTCTCTGGACAGTGGGTTTCCACCTTATGACATCTGATGTACCATATGTTTATCTGCATACTCGCCTATTTATTTATCATCTGTCTTCCTCCCCTAGAGGTCGGGGACTTTTGTTCTGGGTTTTCAATACATGGTGCCTAACGCCTTGTCATTGCCTAGCAAATATTTGTTGAGTTAGTGACTCATTGATGGGAAACATCCCTAGAGTGTTCTATTTTTCCATTTCAGACACCAGCAGAGAGAATGCCTATTCATTTCAAGTTATCAAATCCCAGGGGAAGGGGTCCTTGTCTTAGTTTGGGTCAAATGCCCAGTCAGTGGGTGTGGGACAGGATCACATGGTCGTATCTGTCATGAGTGGAGAACGGAGGAGAGGGACAATCCCAGAACAGGGACGCATTGCTGAGCAGATCAAAACAGCAGACGCTAAACAAAACTTATGCAGTTCTTCCCTGTAAGCAGTTTTACCTGTAATAATTTCATCCTTTCTCCCTAGTTTTGAATTTAGGAAGGGCAAGGCCATCTTGACCCAGATCAACCCTGGGTGCATTTCCCTGAAAGAAGATTACTTCCCTCTTATCCCACAATCAGTCAGCAAGTATTTACTGAGTAATGATTGCCTGCCAACAGCATGCAGTAAGTACCCTGTGATGGAGAGAGAGAGACATGCAAAGGAGAGAAATAGATTTGGGAGTCATTTACATCCTGGTGAGAGAGGGAGGGCTGCAAGCAGGTGAGCTCCTAGGGAAGACAGGTGGAGGGGCAGGAATAGAACCTGCAGTCGCAGAAGACACCTCCACAGAGGGAGGGGGCTAGGGTGCCAGCTGGAACCCAGCAGGGACACACACACAGAGCCCTGGTTCTGCAAGAACCTGGACCAGGGGAGGGACCTTCACAAGGAGGAGTCCCTCCCACAAAGACTCCAAATGACAGGCTGACAAGCCCTACATATGTGAGCACCCTGAGGACAGAGGTTCTTGTCTTCCAGAAAATTGTTTTCTCACTCGGCAGGACATGTCCTGTTTCTTAAACAACCAGAGGTGGTGTAGGTGTTCGTAAAAAATTCTTAATATTGTTCATCTACCCCTTGCAGCCTTTAGTGATCATCATGAACACCACTGACCTCAACGCCCTTCAGATTGGAAGGACAAGTGGTCCAGTGTCCTTAGCCTTCCTTGTCTGAGCCTAGGTACTGTTCTTGTCTTAATAAACCTCTTCCATGCTTTTGAGAGACCCCCAACCACAATCATCTCAGAAACACATGGTGTCCTTAGGGATAGTCAAGCACACGGAGTTCTAGCAGCCTGTGAGCTCAATGGATAGACTTTTAGAAATGATTGAAAATTACCAATAGCTGGAGGTTTTAAAACTTATTTCAAGCACTCTGGGAATACATTGCTCCAACTTCTGTTTCTTAAAGGGCACCTGATTCATCCCTGGCAGAAGGAGCATGTTAAAAATTGTTCAAGGGAAATATGGTGAACAAAATAAACCAGACTAGATCATTTGCGTATTTAATAGCTGAATCATAGGGTGCGTACTTGCTTCAACTTCTGTAAGACCAACCACACCGAAGGCAAACATGTTCCTCTACTAGCATCTATTAAGCACTACACAATCTGAAATCCACATCCTTAGTGTTCAAGGAGGTTAACAACTAACGAGGGAGTACAGAGCAGGTACACAGGTAACTATCACACAGGGCAACTGGTGGTAATTACCAAATGATCACGTATTTCCCAGCAAGGTACACTTGAATGTTGTAAAGTCAATGAATAAATGCATAACTGAAGGCATTGGCTGGGACCGTATGTGAGCTCACAGGAGGGAGAGAGGGTCTCAGAAAGTGATGGTATACACCTTCCTGTTGAATATGGAATTACAGAACCAGGAGAGGATTTAGGCATTTCAACATGAAGCAGGGTTAGGGGACATAGCATATATTGGGAGGAGATGATGTGAAGAAGCAGCATTGAGATGAGAACCGGAGAAACTGGGGAGGCCATGTTGGCAGGTTCCCAGCAGATTGCCAGAGAGCTTGCTCAGAGGACATGGAGAATCTTAGAGTTGTGATATTTAGCATGGATAAACACAGTGCGCTAGGGGACCTGATTCTCATAAAATATATGATGAGTGCTCTCTGGACACAATGGGTTTCACAGAGTTCAGGCTACCACACTATACGTATCCCTCCATTATTTGGAGTCTTCAATAAAATTTTCTCCCCTTTACAACAATAAATTTAGGTAAAGTAGAGGCAATCTAAAAATAGCATGTAAATAATCCTTTTAGGAGGACAACAATGTCAATAGTTATGTATATGATTCTTACTGCAAATCCTCCAACATTAACTGTCTAAACAAAATGATACATGATGTCTTATAGGCAGTCTCTTTGAAGCCTTTTGGTTTTAAGAAAATAATTGCTATTCAAAAGAGAGTTCATGATTTAGAAATCTCAAATATATGTAAGTGAAATCATTTTCTCTTGTTCTCCGACTTTTTGTTGTGAACAAATGGGATAGATATTGGGAACCTCTTTCCAGCTCATGGTGTCTGAATATTCTGAGACAAAGGCTAACCTTGTAGGGCCCGACTTGTTCACTATGTTAAATATTGTCATATTCTATCACTTCTCTCCATGCTGAAGCTTAGCTATTAGTTGCTGTTTGCTTGAAGCTTAACTCTTAGTTGCTATCAGGAGGGAGGGTGCAGAAATAAAGATGACTAGTAGATATGTTACATTTGAATAAACCAACACATGTCAACAGACAATTTTATTGACTTCTTTCATTATAGACAAACTCCTGCACATTATAGCTTGGGCATTTGATTGGCTATTATAATAATTAACTACCTTATATTCTATTTGAAATAAATGGGGATGTAAGTAAATAAGTAAATGCGTAAATCTTTCAATATTCCATACTAATGAGATCAAATTAGGTGACATGAAAGTGGTGGCTATCACTTCATATTTGAAATAAGGATATGACTTTAGTGATTGCTAAGCAGGGAAAAGCTTTGCTCTTGAGTTCATACTGAGTAAAGCAGAGACCTGACCTTGTGTAGGAATTCAGGAATTGTGGAGTTCAGGGACTGGTTGAATTTCCAAAACAAGAGTGTCTAAATGTTGGTTGATCTTAAGCTGTGAAAGCATGCTACTTGAAAATCATCGTTACTCATTGGCTGATTTTCAGAAATATTGGACTGTCACTGATTGGCTGGCTGTCGAAAGCCTAGATACTATGTGAAGTTGTCCTTGTCCCTGATCAATTAGGATAGCTTTAGAATTGTTTTGGGTGACAAACTGCTATATTGCTGAAGAAAAATCAGTCCTTTCTTATGAGGATAGGAAGCTATTTTTTTTTTTTTTTTTTGTCACCAGAAACCATTATCATCATCTTCTAGACCTAAAAATTTAAAGCCTAACTCTTTCTTTTCATGTGTAGGAATCTAGTGAGAAGAGGATACAATTCTTTTTACAAGATAAAGTATGAAATAATACCAAATATTAAAATAGGCTGCCAGAAGTGTTGACAGGTGAAGATAGCAAGTGATATATGAACCATTCACTTTTGAATTAAAATTTTGTATCTCTGGTTATATCATAGTCCTGGAATGGTCTCAGTTTGACTATGTGTTTGCATTGCCTTCATTATTACTGAGAGCATGTTCATTACTTTGGTTCTGTGTCTTCCGTGGGAGAAAAATGAATGTGATAAATTGAATTAGTTTGACATATTAGTTTTGAAAAAGTAAAAGGCATAAAAAGGTGTCAGGATTAGATAATTATTCCTTATATTTCCCTTTTGCAAAAACTCTCTTTGGCAAGAATCTGCATTTGGGAGCTTTGTAATGATGACAACTTTTTTGAAAGCCATTGCCTGACGTTTAGCCTAGAGAAGAATGTGGAGGGGAAGAAATAATTTGAGAGTGAGCAAAACTACTCTGAAAAAAAAAAATATGAATACTTTTAAATCCAAGAGTCAATTTGAGACTAAAAGTTCAAATGTTCTATATATACCAAAACAAGCATATTATGAGGCTGTGGGCCTCATTTCACCGTGCCTCATTTAGTCCTAGTGGGAAAAATGGTCATCTCATATCCTGAGACCAACCGTGGGACTACTAAAGTACCTTCTCATTTTTAAACATCAATAATTGCTCAAAGCCCTGGTGGCTCTCTGCGGCCCCCAGGAGACTGGTAAGAAGAGAGTAAAAAGCATGCCTGTGACTGTCACAGAATATGATGGCCTCTAGTCAAGTGCCTAAGAAAGAAGGGATTGTCTGGGGGAGAGGGGAGGTGTGACATAGTCCTGAGGGGTGCATTTAAAATGGGCCAGTTGACAACATTCAAGCGAATAGAAATGTATTCTTTTTCTTCATTTTCAATGACTTAGTTCATATTCAAAATATATAATAGTTTAAAAAATACAGTGCTGGATATTCCATACATGTATGTAAGCAAATTGAATAGTAACATCATCTTTGGTCACTTTCTTATTCACATCAGTACAATTTCACACTAATCAAGGCACGGGTTCTGTCAAATTCTCATAACTTTTTTCTTAAGCATTGTATTTGTAAATATATTACATACTGTCTCAATGTACTTAACATTAAAAGTAGGTAAGGGTTAAATCAAAAAAAAAAAAAGAAGAAGAAGAAGAAGGAGGCCAGTAGAAGGGGGTTTTAGGTAGTCATGAATGTCAGCCCAAACAGAGCCAGATGGTGAAGAAAGAGCCAGCCATGGCAGGTGCCCTCTGAAGTAGCTCGAGGTCCTGTTAACCTTAAACAGGTCGGCCAGGGAGACCACACAGCTGCGGAGAAAGGACCCCCTCTGTGCGTGTCTCTCTCGCTTTGCCTGGAATTACACCCTGGAGCTCATCAGAGCCCTTCTAATCACTCTTCTAAAGGTTTTCTCCTTGAGTCGCGCCTCGGCCGGGGTGATGCGCTCACTGTTTCAGGTGTGTTTGAGCCAGGGTTCCTGTCGCCTAACTGCCGCTCCCTCCGACATGCACGGGCTGGGAGCGCAATTAAGCAAGCCCTCGCCTCAGACTTGATTGGCTGGCTGATTAAAATGGAAGTAAGCGCGCAGGTGAAGATTTTGTCCATTGGTACGAAGGGTGGAAGCCATGCGTTTAGGAACGAGCGCCAGATGTGTCTGAGATGAGTTATGGCGGCCCCCCATCCTCGGACCCCCGTTCGACAATCTGTAAAATGTGGGGCGTGAACTTGGGCCGAACCAGCGTTGCTCCTGAAGGCCCAGGGGCGGCGCAGCCCGGAATTCCAACCTGTTCTTGGCAAGGGGTTGGTGCATCCCAGGCGATGCATCCAGAGGGTTCTGTGCTTGGAATTTTAATGCCTGGGAAGAGCCAACACGAGCGATGCTCCTTTCCCTGCATTTAAATTCTTGAAAAGAAAATGGTGAGGGCGTCTCGAAAGACGTTTTACTATTTTACTTTTGGTGCCCAAATTAGGTGCTGCCGGGGCTTGTGCACCCCTCCCTAACGAGGCAACATCACAGGCTGCGAGATAACAGTAACTCCCGAATAGGGTGAGAAAGTCGTTTATCTTTCTGTTTCCACTCTGCGGCGAAGCATCTGAAAATCACTCACATTCCTATTTGAATAAATATTTTGGTAAGATATGTTCATTTGAATTTTACCCTCAATAACTTAGATGGTGATGGGAAGAAAGGAAAGAGATGAAATAGTTTTTATTAAGAATTTCAAATGCATTTCTGAAAGCCCTGTTCCTATTAGAACATCTTGTTCTGGTTGATAGGTTTCCCCCTTTTTTTTTTTCTGAACAAGTTTGAGCAGTTGGAGGCACCCTGCTCTGTGGGGCTGCGTGTAGGGGGACCGGCAACAGAAAAAGAGGGGGAGGGTGCCCCTTATCCTACCCGGTTACCTGCTCTCTGCAGGGGTTGCCAATTAAGTTCTAGTTTGTGCTACCCCCAGGCCTTTTCACTTCCTCTTTTTGGAATTTGAAAAGTAGATGCTGGAGTATCTGAATTCAATTGAAATCGGGGGCCCCTTGATACCAAATGCCTACCTTGCCCAATTAAGGCATCGAAGAAGCTGCTAATGATAATCCATCCTGATGGCCCATATGGAAGATCAGGAAGAACTAAGTTGGAGGTAAAAGTCTCCTCCAGATTGTGAGCCGTGTTTAACCTAATAAGAACAACGAAAGTGAGCGAACTGTTGGAGGAAATTAACAGTCAGCGAGGGCCCTCTGGAGTTGTTCCCATTTGCTCTGGGAACTCACCAGAGATTTGATGAGCTTACTTATAAACAATGCAAGATAGAAAAAGACGTGATCCCAAAGTCAGTCAAGCCCAGCCGGATTGTACAATTTCCAAGGAGACAGACGTGTCAGACAGTGATCCAGGGCATGCCGTATTCAGCTAGAGGATGCATAAGGCAATTTAAAATGTCCATACATATAATAATTGCCATTGAATTGATATCATTTCTGGCCCAGCTCGTATTTTCCAGGTTGCCACACCCTGCTCACATTTTTACTGCCTGTGGATACACTGCCTGAACTCTAGGCTACATCTCTTCAGCATAGAGTGTATTCTAAATATCACCTCCCATCAGCTGCATAGTCTACCTCTTTTAACACAGACCAAGGTTGCATCGTATTTTGCCATACAACATCACACTGTAACCCAGGTTATGGGCAGCTGAGGCCTTGGCTTCATTTTCGATAATACATGAGTTCTCATTAAGCCACAGCTCCCAAGGGAATTTGGGAAATTGAAGTTTGGAATCCCTGCTCAGGATTAACTTCGGTTTTTGTTAAAATTCAGCCAGCTCACTTTGACCTATCATTTTAGCCCATGACATTTTTCTTAGGTTCTGATAATATTATCATATGTACCCATGACTCTTCAGCCTTTAGGGAACCAATATAAAAACATCTTTAGAATATCCATGCATTGAAAAATAATAGCTCTGCTTAGAAATATTGAGAAATTAGGTTTATTCAACCTGCTTACTATGGCAAAAGTGCTGTCTGTTGCAAAAAGGCCGTTTATCCTTGTTTACTGTAATAATCCGAGAGCTTCAACCCCAAATTCCAAATGATGTCTCATCACTGCCTTTTATTTTTCCTCAGTGGCTAATGCTAAGGCTTCCTGGATTTGAGTTTGGTTCCTAAAGAGTTTGCCTTATCAGAGGTCAGATGTTATTTGGTGCAGAAATAATCAGCTTAAGTATCCAGTGCTGAAAAGGAGCAATAAAAAAAACAGCCTCCTCAACTGCGCCTTCTGAAATGACTCATGTGGCTTTATGCTAACGCTGGCAGGCTGCTTCAGGCTGGAACAGCATGTGGAAGAGCTGAGGCAGGCACAGAATTCCCTTTGATGTGACTCCATGCCAGACGGGTGGGGGTTTTGCTCCACCAGGCTGGTTGTAGTTCTCCAAGTTCAGAACTCTTCCTTCAGTTCCCCTAAAGACAGTTTCCTGTCCACGGTTGTCATCTTTCATTCCATGTAAGACTCTCCCACAAACAACGGCTCCTGATTTCAAAAGAAATATGGTCATTGCCCTTCTCTTAGGTAATGCTTGGTCTGTTTGGCTAGAATGTCGTCATCGTCACCATCATCATCATCATCATCATCATCATCATCATCATTTTAGGCACTATAAAATTTGAGAGAAGAAATGGCATATCAACCATAAGATGCATTATTAGAAAACTCTAAAATGCTCTGTCATACTAAAATATCAGATACAACTGCCGTTCTGATAACACCATAAGCATCTTATCATAAACTACTCAAATTATTACTAAAGTCAAAAATATTCCTTAATGAGCGTTAGCATATTGATAATATAATCGCTGAAAACATGCATACTATATGCTTGCTTACATTATTTAAAATTCCCATAAGAAGCGCACAAGGTTGGTGCCATGATCCACATCATTTGCTTAGGCTCTGTGAGTAGAGTACCTCATCTAAATCCTGGCTCCACCCCTTACCTCCTATGCTAAATTGGTGGCATATCTTAACCTCACCAAGTCTCAATTTTTGCATCTGTTAAATGTAGGCAATGATATGACATATAGAATTGTTATAAGAATGAACATAATAGCTCTAAACTATTTATCAAAGGACCTGGAAAATGGTAATGGAAACAGCTAACATTTAATGCATACTTGCCATGTGCTAGCCACCATCCTAAGCACCTCCTGTGCAGCATCAATCTAATCCTCACAAGGACTATTATCTTCAGTTTTTAGATTAGCAAAATTAAGGTTAGTGAGGTGTGGTAACTCCTTCCAGGATAAACAACTCATTGGGAAGCATATAGCAAATAGCAGAAGTTGAGTCTTAGAAATATATGCACCTGGCTCATATTAAGTAATCAATAAGCATTCATTTTTGTGTGTGGTGGTGGTTGTTGCTGTTAGCAATTCAAATATAAAAGTAGAAACCCTTCCCTAACTTAATGAGATAAAAGATGATTTAATGATTGTTGCACCAGACTCAATTTATGGACACAATCTAGTGAGCATGGCTATTAGTATAATTAAGCCACTTACTGAGCACTTAAATAATGCTAGATAATACCTCAGGCTCGTTTCTTCTAGAAACAGCCCCGTGCAATCTCTGTCTCTATGGCCCCTGTTTTTCTAGGCAAGAAACCAAGAGCAAGGCTTAGGAAGGAGATCAGACCTCAATTTCTCTTTCTGCCCTATGCTTCTTTTGAAAAGCATACACTCTATTGAGCACATGCTCAACAAAGAGAGTTATTGGATGAATGAAATAATCACGTAGAAATGTTTAATTCATTGTTACAGGGCTGTCCCAAAGAACATTCTGTAATGATGAAGTGTTCTCTGTTTGTGCTGACCAAACCAGTAGCTACTAGACACATGTGGCTATTGACTGCTTACCACAGGGTTCCCACCACTGAAGAACTGGATGTTTCATTTTATTTAATTGTAATTATTTATTGTTACTCTAAGTTTTATCCTTTTTCTTTTCCTAAGGGACAATGTTCAATAACAAAGCTGCATTCCATTTATTTAGCCCCACGTCGGAACGGATGGTATTTTGGCTTGATGCATCAGTGCCGCATAGCCATCAACACCGCTATTGACAAACTGTCAACAACATTGTGGAATCATCTGCCAGTTGTATGTAATTTCTTGAGGACAGTGTTTCTAGCAACGAGGAACAAAGCATATGCCGTGGAACTCGGCAGATAGAAAATATTTTCCTGCTTCTTCATTTGCAAAAATCCCCATCTCGAACACGAATTGAGGGAGTACGAAAGAACAAAGCCGAAAGCATGGAAGAAAAGAAACAAAATGGCATACACACCCAGAGATCAGTCATGTTTCCGAATAAACTTTCTTTAGATGTGATAGAAATGAAACCACTCAGATGGGGCTGTGAGGACTCCTTCAGTCTGGCAGAGACGGAGTGTTACATTGCAGAACAGAATTCAGTGTTGACAGCCTGGGGGAGAAGAAACGTGCCTCTTCTGTTCCTGACTTCTGGGCCACGGGAGGACCCGATTCTGTACCCCGTCATTTACCTGGGGTTGGGGAAAATTTCTTAGTCATCACTCAGGCAGGAGAGCATATGATACAGTTTTTGCTTGTTTCAGAATAACATCATATTAAAGTACTATAACAAAGCGGCTGATCAACTCCAACATTCTACTGACCTCAAATTCTATTTCACCGAGTTCACCCCATGGAAGGAGCTAATTCTGGCCTCAGAATCTTAATGATTTGCATTTGGAACACAATATCACCTTTATAAAGGCAGGCTTTTCTTTTGCTCTGTGGTAACTGACTTTTGGAAACTTAAAACATCCTTGTATCTTAAACTAGAAGCCTGATTTGGGAGGAAATAGGCCGGTGATGAATAACGAATAATAAGGCTGCTGCAGCTACATGTTCGAAGCAGGAAGGTGGATGATGAGCAATAATGATGAAGGCCTTTTGTTCCTCTGCCTTAGCTAACAGAATATTGTCAAAAAACCAAACACACAGCAACAACAACAAGAACCACTCATCTAAGTCAGAAGACCACAGGGTTCAACCTTGACGCTGCTGTCTAGGTTAGTTACCTAATCCGTCCTCCATGTCTTTATTCGCTAAGGGAGAAACGATACCATTTTCTACCCCATCTCAGTGCTGTTTGAACATCAAATAAAGCAATGTTTGTGAAAATACTTTGAGCACTATGTTGATTTGAATATACTGTGATTTGTTTGCAGATTTCCATTTTTTAGCAGTCTGCTCTGTAGAAGGATGACAGGTGCTTGTAAAAGTTTCTAGGTGCGTGTGTGGGCACAAGTGGACAACTCAGAAGGGATGTAGGGAGGGGGAAGGTGCAGATGGGCTTTGTGTTACATCTAATTATGAAATATGATCCACTTTCCTGGTCTGAGAGTGAATGATTTCATTCATTGTAGACTGAATTCCAGGGACAACTTTATTCCGTAAATAATGAAGTCATCCACGTCAAATCTGGAAATTGTTAAACTTTTCATAGACCAGGATGGTTTCTCTCTATTCTACCCATAAAGATGAAGTGCTTATGCCACACTTAAATGCACTTAACTTGTCACTTATATTCTTTATACTTAGAGGATTTTACTTAATGATGAATCAAATCCATATGTTAGGTTGGAAGCATCGTTTTGCAAAGGATTGAAGATCTATAACAAAGTGCCCTGGTTGTTCATGATGTGTGTTGCACTTGGGTGTAGTGCCTTCAATCTGGGAAAACATGATGTTGAGGTCTTGTGCATTCACATGGCATAAGCCGTTGTGAGTTTTCCTGGAAAAAAAGAAAAGTCTATGTGTGCACCAATAATAATAATAATGTTAAGGCAAAAACAATTGTAGAACCAAAGGACCAGGCTTCCTGTTTGTTATTTTTCAAAATAATGACTGTGGGTTCTCTCCCCACAGAAAAGATACTATTTATTTTTTAATGATGAGCTGTTTCCCGGAGAAACAAAGTGGCATTCTGTCGACACCATATGGTGGCAGAAAAACAGATTCTACCGTGTTCCATTTGTTAGACTGTCTTCTGCATTTCTGTATCCATAATTTATGTGGGGGCCTCTGTGTTTGCCAAAATATTCAAATGGATTTCTCTTAGCAGGGCAGCCTGCATGAGGGGAGAAAGGTTTTCAAAACAGCAGGACCTGAGCAGTCCCCTGCTGCTCAGAGAAGAGAACATTTCCAACTTCTGTCCTTCTGGCAGCGTTCATTGTAATACTAATTTACATCCTTGGTTTAGGGACTGTGTTTGCATGCAGAAAAAGCAGCGTATGTTCTTTTATGCTAATACAATCATACTTGAATTATAACCCACACCCTTAAAGCCATAGCACTCCTTCTGCCTCAGTGTAGGGGCACAACTTGGCTGATAAGAAATCAGTAGAGACTGATACATAGCATGGCTGAACCCTACCATTCTGAACACATTGTTTCTGCAGCTTTTGGGTTTCCAAAAAGGCATCTGAAGTGGGGATAGATACATTGAAAATAGTCCTGAAAGGCTTCCTTTGCTGCCTAAGCATATGATTACCGTCTATGTATTCAGAGGTTATTTCAGCGGAAGTTCAAGTGTTGATCTCTGGCGTATAAATAGAAGCATGTCCATTGCATGCTACAAAATATAAAGAGAGGATTTGATGAGTCCAAATAATTGATGTTTTGGCAAAATGGAATGTCTGGAAAAAGTTATATTCCTATGTATACCCAGATAATAAGAATCTAAGCCATATTGCAAATATGTCCTTTTATGCATATATATATGCATGTATGTGTGTATGTATGTATATACATATTTATATTCCTGAGAACCTTAGGTGTTCTTTCAGTAAGCTTAGCCATTGCAGGTTTCATTATAGTGCATTCATGGAAGCAAAATAATTTTATATAGAAAAATAAAACAAGTGTAGGATATACTATTCAATTACAGATGAAAGGTATAGCTATAATGCAATAATAGCACTAGAAAGTTCTTTTCCTCAACCTTTAGTAGAATGGGTAAAAGTTTAGACTTCCAAAAATAGGACATTATTTTCTTTTTGTAAGTATAAATAGAAAGATAAGGCTTTGGGTTATAAGGGGACAGACCTAAAAGCCCCAAGACCTTAAATGATACCCATTTCTTTAAAACTGATTTGGATAGTCTCCTAGAAATCTGCTGTATTTCAGGATGGAGGGACAGAGACACAGCTGGGTTTTTTTTCCTGATGTTTCTTATTGTCAGAAAGAATTTCAGTGGGGTTCAGGGTACCGATCTTGTGGTCAGAAGTGCCTTAGAAACTTGCTCTTCCTTTAGAGAACCATCTGATGGCCGCTTGGAAGCCTGTGAACTCTCTCACTAGAGTTCCTGAGGGCAGAAGGGTCATTAGACTATCCAGGTGAGGGAAGTGAGGACCCCACCTTTTATTCTGGAGGTAAAATGAGAAATCTTTCACATGGAGATGTGTCATAAAGCTGGAGGCTAAGGGGAGAGCAGAGGCACTGGCTTGCCACATTAGTCACAGCATCCTGACACTTTGACCTGACTCTGAGCTTGGTTGGAATGGATAACACAATGTGGACTTTTCCTCCAAATTTCAAAAACAGTTCATTTGTGCAATTTTGATACCGGACAATTAGGACATTTTTAAGAAGATCCATTCTCCCAGGAAAGCCTTCAGAGAGGAAAGGATTTAACTTCAGTTCTACCCAATTGTTAGAATTCAGTTCTCACACTTTCCTCCTTTTCAATTAAAAAGTTATACATTCAATTAGACTACATCTGTGAACCTGCTTTAGCAGTAATTAAGATGAACATTACGATATGGGTAATAAAAAGTAATAGTTTCCTTCATTCTCCTGGGTTTTTTGAAATACATTTTCTCGATGGAAATCAAATTATTTTATTGCAGAAATGATTCCTCTCCATTCTGTAGGGTGAAACGGTGCATAAGCTCTTGCTGGTACAACTACCAAGTCAGAATCATTAGGCATGCAGTTTAGTAAATAAAGTTATTGGGTGGCTGCTTTTTCACAAAAGATTTGGAACTGTATTAAATTAATAGGAAATGGGTCTAGAGTTTTTGCTCACTAACCTATCCTCAGTGGAGAACAGAATCGAAATGGCCTTACTCAAAGACATCCACTTTGAAACCGTCAATATTTTATAAGGATGGAATAAATTGCCTATTTTCAAACAGGTGTTATGAAAAATTGTGTGTGTGTGTGTGTGTATATATATATATATATATATATATAGCCTCAAGGCCCTTAAACAGAATAAGAATATATCATGTACGTAGTATTTAGACATTAGGTTATGTCTGTGTTTCCATGATTGGCTTAGGCAGAGGAAATCTTGTACTAAAGGTTCCTTTGCTATATTCCTAGTGTCTTCCCATAAGGAAAGTCATGCCTTTAAAAGGACCTGGATTTCATTCCTCCTTCTGCAAACTGTCAACTAAAATGGAACCATTTTCTTTAAGATTAGGACAGTAGGTTGACATGTGCTCTGCCTACTTCTGTGGCAGGTGAAATCTGGCCTCTGTCTTCACATTCAAATGCTCCCAATATTTTGTCGGTGACTTTTACCTGGACAGCAGCAGAAATACTACATGAGGGATATTTTCTTCTTTAATTTTAAAAAAGATTTTATTTATTATTTTTAGAGAAGGGCAGGGAAGGAGGAGGAAAAGGAGAGAAACATCAATGTATGGTTGTCTTTCACCTGCTTCCAGCCACAGACCTGGCTGGAAACCTGGCTTGCAACCTGGTTATGTGCCCTGACTGGGAATCAAATCAGTGACCTTTGGGTTTGTGGGCTGGTGCCTATCCACTGAGCCACCAGTTGGGGCTTTGTTCTTTATTTTAAAAATATTTTTACTTCATCTGTCCTTTGGATCATAGGCTTTCCCTAAGTAATGCATATGTTACGGAAGTTTGAGATGGAAAAATTCGCTCCATCCAAGAAATGATGTAAGAAAAGATGGTGTCACTACACCATCATCTATTTACTTCTGATGGTATCTCTAGAGAAGAGGGAAGCTGAGATGAGCCATCCAAATTCCACTTTTCTGTCTCTACGAGAACAATGACACCCATTAATGAGGGAAGTGGCAAGTGGACATCAGCGCCGATGTGGGGCTGCGGTCCGGGATCAGTTGAATGGCCACAGACATATTTCATTCCATAAAGAATAGTAAGATGTTGTTGAGATGAAGACCAGAACGTTTTCTTCCCAGGGTGAGATGGTCAGAGAGTACTTGTGATACACCACAATCGGAACCAAGTTCTATGCCTACAAAAATCCTGGGAAGGATGAAGTGCATTTCTCCAGGAGAGGTCGCCTCCTTTAGAAGCCAAATGACTAGAAGCTGACAGAATTGTCCACAGAAAACCATGGCAACCACAAGAAAAGCATCCTTGGCATGCATGAGATCACTGCATCTCTGCCTCTATCCTCTCTGAAGAGGATGTGCCCCTGAAGACCCAGGGAACTCCCTGGCCCTAGAAGAACCAATGATAAACCAGGCTGACCCAGTGAGATTCTTCCTACTAAAAATCAGAACAAGGAAACACAGAAAATAGGTAGGTGGGTGGCTGAGTCACGATCAACATGATGGCAGAATAAAGGTTCCGAAATGCCACTGCTGTCCCTGGGGTTTCTGTAGCTGGGAATGCAGTTGGCCGCGTGTGGTAGGATGCATTACTGGCCTTGATTCTACATGCTCTCTAAGCCCTTTGCCGCGTGACTTTGTAGTTCCTGCTACTGAATGGGCGGGTGCGTTTCCCATCCCTTGATGCTGTGTTTGGCCATTTGACTTGCCCTGCGCAGGAGAATGGGGTAGATCTGACATTGTGCTGCTTCTGCGCTTAGCTTTAAGTGGCCTTGAAGACATACACTCCCCCTCTTGTGCTTTTGCTGTGGTGTCAAGGAAACAGAGAAGCCAAATGAATACTCAGAAGCTTCTTTGGGAGCATGGAATTAGAATAGCAGAAAGTTTCCTGCAGGATTTAAATGTTTAAATCAAGTACAAGGTCTGCACCTTTTGAGATAAACTATGATGTGGCTATTCAGCACACACACTTCAAATAATTTTTATGTATAGTTGATGTACAATGTTGTATTAGTGTCAGGTATTCAGCATAGGGATTTGACACTTATATGCCTTCTGATCTGATCACCACAATGAATGTATTAGCCACATATCATGGTGCAAAGTTATTACCATATTATTGACTGTATTCCCTGTGTCACAACTACATCACTGTGACTTACTTATTTTAGAACGAGACACATGATACATCATCTCAATAATACTTATAATGGGGCCTGACATGCCTGAATCCCTAGGAGAGGCCCCTGCATATGAAATGGCACTGCTAATGTCCACACATATCTCTGTGACATTATCATCCTGCCTTCATGTTCTTCAGCCATGTTGATAGCTTGAATTTAGTGTCCTTCTGCTTTGAGATCATTTTTCTGTTAGCATGACTCGTACATTTCCCTTCCAATTGAATATATGTAGGTGTTGACAGAAATTCCTACTCAGGAGAATGTAGTTTTTCTTTTGAAAACGTCTTTGGGGAGACTGCTTCCATTGATCCCAGGAAAAGAATAGACTGAGCCTGTGATTAATTCTTGTATAAATAACATTTGTCGTTTTACTTCTTGGAAGATAACAACTTTACCAAATATTTCTGGCAAAATGTGAGGACAGTACTTGATCTTCTAATCAACTTAATAGCTTGTTCTTTTTTCTTTTCCCTTCATGGAGTTCTGAGCGTGATAATAGAGTTGAAAGTGTTATTATGTAGTGGAATTCTGACCTTCTCCATGGAGGCTGAGACAGCGCACTGAGAGTGGGGTGTGTGAGGCCTGTTATCTGTTTCCGGCAGAGTTAATTGATAAGGAACATATTTTATGAATGAACTTGCAAGATAAAAACTGAGACTAATGAAATACCCCAATGACTCCAAAGTGATTAAGGAAAGCATTCCATACAATACTTCTAATTAGACACTGAGGCTGAGAATCCACAATTGACTCCTATCTTCCATTGGGGCTGACCCCGTGTTTCCTAGGGCAGCAGCTGAGAAGATGTGTAACTAAGGGTAGCGAAACCATTTTCTTAAGGTGACGATGGGCCACTAAGCCATCTGGGCCTGGGTCCTAGGCAATTATAATCACAGCAGATTTAACACGTTCGCTGTTTTTCAAATGGCTCCTTGAGTCAAGTTCAATAAGTGTTTCTAAAAATAATTTTTACAGGACAATTCTTTTCGATTTTTAAAAATGATTCAAAATAAGGCCACAACTCTTTAAGAGATGTGTTTACTGTTGTTTCTCTCGTTAGTCTTTTCTTCAGCTCTTTAATGCAGGCAATTGCTTTTCCCTTAATCGTATGTCCATAAAAATAATACTCTGAACTTGCACGTTGAATCGTGCTTGCCTCTCGCATCGGAGTTTTCTTTCAAAAGATTCCTTTACGGTACCCTCCCTGAGATCTTTATAATTTCTCAGAGTCCTGCCAAAACCACTGTAGAGAGAAGGCAAAGAGTAAATTGTGGGCAATAGGTTATTGATTCATTTGAGTATCTAATGTGTATTCCAGGCATAATGGGAAAGCAATGGAAAATGTGACCAGGTGCCTGTGATCTAGAACATCACAGTCTATTCTCAGAAAAGAAACACACACACCATAGGGAAACTACCAGCACATGACAATGCACTTAGGGGCAGCAATGGACCCCAGATTTTATTCTGTAGGAGTTTGGATGCAGGGAGATGAGCAAGGCCTACAATACCACGGAAAGCCTCTGAATGAGAGGAGAAACTCAGAGGATACGTGAAAAGCCCTGAACGTGGATACATGGAATGGGAAGCAGTGACCAGCAGACTGAGAGGAAGTGCCAGAGAGAGAACCATTCTGGGTGTCCTGACGAAGGGAGAGAGGTGTTGCTGTGGTTTATGGTTTGTCCCTGTCACTGGCTCTCATGAAAGCCAAGCCAAAATCATCTGTAATTATTTCACTTGCAGTAAATCAGGGCCATTTTGCCAGGGTTATGAATAAGTAAAGAGGGCCAGGTGAAATGATTTAAAATCACTTTTAATCCTTTATTTAAAAAATCTTTCCTAAAGAGTCATAAATTTTTAGAGCGGACAGAGATCATGGGGGTTCTCTGCTTAAAGATTACTCCAAATGCAGACACTTACTCTACACAATTGATAGTGTCCATGGGGTCAATGGCACCTGCAATAAGTTATGGGATATTTTGTTCAATATACATGTGTTTACATTTGTAGCTCAAATTCATTTACAAGGCATTCAAAACTCTTACAACAATTGAAAACCTGTGGTCTGGCCCCAGCCAATGTGGCTTGGTTGGCCATTATCCCCCAAACCAAAAGGTTGCTGGTTTGATTCCCAGTCAGGGCTCGTGTCTGGGTGGTAGGGCGCTTATGGAAAGCAGCCAATTGATGTGATCTTTGCCTGTTGCGGTCAGTAGCCACACAAAAGTGACAGGGAGCTCACCACCCATCAATGTATCCATCTCTAACCTTCCCTCAGTTAGACTGTGCCAACACCTCTCAATCACAGGTTCTAGGTTGGCCCTAACTTGTTGGTATAGATCTGTCTCCAGGAAAGTTGATCTAATCAGGAGCCAATCAGGATGAGACCCTGGTATGCAATACTCAAGTTGTGCCCATTTTTTCAGCGTTGATAAATAAGGCATTGTCTTCTGCCTATAGGATTGAGATTTAAAAAAAAAATTATAGTTGGCATACAAGATTACCATTTATTAGTTTTTCAGGTGTACCCTCCAGCAATGAGACCTTATATAACTTAAGTGATCGTCCCAATAAATATTGTGTCCACCTGATACCATGCATAGTTATGAGAGTATTATTGATTGTATTCTCTGTGCTGTGGTTAACACTTGCATTCACTGTTCTTTACCAAATCGTACTCCTTAATCCCTTCACCTTTTTTGATCTATCCCCACCCCCCTTCCCCCTTCCAATCTGGCAACTATTAGTTTGTTTTCTGTATTCTTGAGTCTGTTTCTGTTCTGCTTCTTTGCTTATTTTGCTTTTTATATTGAATTGTAAATAGATATGTATAGATTGTCATTTTATTACTCATATTTCTCCCTCCTCCTCCTCCTCTTCTTCTTCCTCTTCCTCTTTCTTTTTCTCTTCTTGACCCTTTAACATTTCATGTAATACTGGTTTGGTGGTGATGAACTCCTTTAGCTTTTTGTTGTCTGGGAAGGACTTTATCTGTCCTTCCATTTTAAACGATAGCTTTGCTGGGTAGAGTAATCTTGGTTGTGGGTTCTTGCTTTCTATTGCTTTCAATGTTTCCCTTTTTTTTTTTTCCTTTTTAAAATTATTGTTCTAGTAAAGTTGTCCCAATTTTCCCCCATTGCTCTCCACTGCCCCACCTCACCCCCACTCCCACAGTTAAACCCTGCCCTATTGTCCATGTCCATGGGTCATTTATGGTTCCTTGACTCTTCCTGCTGGCCTGCAAATTTTCTGTTGAGAAACCAGCTGACCATCTTAACAGAGCTACCTTGCAGGTAACCAAGGCTTTTCTCTTGCTGCTTTTATGATTCTCTCTTTGTCTTTAAACTTTTGCATTTTAATTATGATGTGTCATGGTCGGGGCCTCTTTGGGTTCATCTTGCTTGGGACTCTGTGCTTCCTGGGCTCATATGTCTATTTCCTTCAATAGGTTAGGGAAGTTTTCTGTCATTATTTTTTCAAATAGTTTTTCAATGGCTTGTTCTCTCCTCCTTTTCACACTCCCATTAATTTGATACATTTTTTACTCCCTTATACAATAAAATTAAAATTTAAATAAGACCTTAGGAAACCACCTGACTTAGCTCACAGAGCTCAGGATACATATAAAGTAGCATTAGAACAGTGATTAACAGATGGACTCGTTTCTGTCATTCCTCCTGGCTTTGTGAGTGGATTTGGGAGGCGTTTTTACATTGGGTTCCTAAGCCCCCTCCCTAATGAGTAGAAGCTATTTAAAATAACATACTGATGGACCATTTTCTCTGACTTCTTCTTTTAACCCGACATACATATTAGAATCCCCTTTCCAGTCACATTTTTTCAGAAGTGCTGCCAAATGTGGGGGACAATAAATTATTCAAAGTGGGGGAGCCATGTAATAAACAAGCCAGCAGTTTATTAAAGATAGCTGCACACAAATGCGCATTTGCTAGCAATTTCAGCAACAAATCAAAAGTGATATATGACCTTTCTAACATGCCTGCAACATTTAATATCTTTGAAAGACATTAAAGGTGCCAACTGTTTAGACCACAATCTGAGAAGCAGTGAAAATATGGTATCAGTGTTTACAAACAGGCTTAGAGCTTGGTTGCAATTACCCAGGCCTGTCTTTTCCTAAAGGGTAAACATCTTTCACAGAGTTATTTGCTAGTGTATTTTGCTTTGCAAAATAATTCTGATCCTGAGGTGGTGTTTGTTAATCCAATCCCACTTTACCATAAACTAGAATTATCATTTCAGAGGCAGTTATACTTTATTTATGTGCAATTGCTGATTTGTGTAGGCTCCCATATTCCGCATTTGTTTACCCCTCTCCCCCAGTCCTGTCTTGAATATTGAATGATTTATAAGGCAACAACTTTAAAGCTTTGAAGAAACGGTTTCTTTTTAAGTGGATAACAGTGACTACTTTTGGGAAGTAAAATATTTTACTGATGATTTTGCTTTACAAATGTTTTCAGTGTGTCTTTATTTTTTAAATTAATTTTATTATGAAATATAATACCAGCATATAAAATAATAGGGAATAGTAGAATGACCCCCATATTCCCATCACCCAGTCTCAATAATTATCAACTCATCACCACTCGTGTTTTCATTATCCACTATATTGCTTTATTTGAATTTTAAGCAAATATTCAACATCATATTCTATCATTTAATCCTTAAGTATTTCAGGAGTTCTAGAAGATAATGGTATTTAAAAATATATATGAATTACCATAATTATACATGGGAACCATTAAGGTTTTAATATCAAATCTCATCACTGCTTAAAATTTCCCAATTGTTTGTTATTTATTTTAGCAGTTGGATTGAATTGGGATCTCTATAAGATCTTTTGTTATAATTACTTGATGTGTCTCACAACTTTTTAGCAGTTCTTTCCCTGTCTTTCTCTTACTTGTCCATGTATTTTACCTGTGAGAAAACAAACCTGATTTTTGGCTGTTCTTCTTTACTTTCATGTAATTTATAGTTTAAACAGAGTTTATAATTATTGCCCATGAAGGCACTAGTCCAATACAAAGACTACACCATTAAACAAAAGCATAACTTCTTTTCTTTAAAATGCATCCCCATGAGGTTCTTGTCCCCACCATTCCACTTATACTACTCTCCTCAGTGGCAGTCATATTTTCCATGTGGACAAATTCAGTGGTCATTTTCAGTCCCTTTGTTACTTGATCCATGGCCAGTGTTTCACCCTGGTAGTTCACTTTCTTGACTTCATGTGGTCATGATACCACACTCTTAACCTATGTCTATTTCACAGACTGCTACTGGTAGTCTTTTCTTGACCCAACTCTTACTCTTACCACAACATATTGCAGGGTAACAGGGCTCAGACTAGTACTTCTTGGTTTTCTATTTACAGTCACTTCCAGGTTGACCTCATTTAGGACCATGATTTTAAATACTATACAACATTGCTGTAATCTCTGACTAGACCACTTCTGTAGATTCCAGAATCATAAATCTTATTATGTTCTTGGAAGTGTCCATTGGAGGTAGTAGGCATCTCAAAAATATTCTGTGCAGATCTTAAGTCTTGGTCTTTTCCCAAAAGATCATTTTCCTGTCCTCCTATCCGTAAAATATCCTCCCCTCAGTGAAAATTTATTTTATCTCTACTGTTGCTTAGTCCTCACCTCACAGAATAATTTGTAGTGGCTCTTTTTTCTCAAATTCACATTCGCATTAAGCGTTTCTCCAATTGCCTCTGCTTTACCTGCCAAATGTATTCAGAATCTGACCTCTCTGCAACATGGCCTCTCCTCCCACCTCATTTAAGACATTATCCGCTTTCACCTGGCTTATTATGAGCACTTAACTTTCTTCTTTCCTTGCTCTCTTAAAATCTGTTACCCACATAGTAACTACAGTGATATTTTAGAAACCTAATCCAGATCAAGTGACTGCTGTACTCAAACCCTTCCAATGGCTGGAGTCTCCCTCCCACCCAGAATGAACCCTAACAGCTTTCCATTGCCCAGGACCAGTCCCCTTGGGATTTTGTCCGGACAAGTTTTCCACCATCTCCTGTTGAACTTCTCTTGCCACATTCCTTGGCTGCAGTTACTTCAGCCTCCTTGCTGGCCTTTGTTCTGCAGTTCCCTCTGATTTGGACACTCATTCCCACTGTTGGAGTGATTTGTCTCCTCATTCATTTAGATTTCTACTTAAATGTCACCCTATTAGGACATCCCTGTGATTCCTATTTAAAATACCACTGCCCCCTGCACCATTCTTTATTCTCCTACCCTGTTTTATAAAGCTTTGTGATGTTGATCTTGGAAAAGATTTCTTGAGTATGACCCCAAAAGCTCAGGCAACAAAAGCGAAACTAGACAAACAAGGGAGGTGACGTCCAACCAAAAAGCTTCTGCACGAAAAAGGAACAATCAACACAGGGGAAAGGAAAAATCTATAGAAAAGGAAAATGTTTGCAAGCCATATATCTGATAAACATCTAATATTTAAAATATATAAAGAAGTTTTGCAACTGAATAGCAAGCAAAGAGATAATTCAATTGAAAAATGGGCAAAGGCCTTGGGCAGATATTTCTCCAAATAGGACATATATAAGTGGTTATCAAATCTATTTGAAAAGATGCTCAACATTACTAATAATCAGGGAAATGCAGATAAAAACCACAATAAGAAATCACCTTAGCCCTGGCTGGTGGCACAGTGGATAAGGCACCAGCCTGTGAACCCAAAGGTCTCTGGTCCAATTCCCAGCCAGGGCACAAAACCAGGTTGCAAGCCAGGTCTCCAGCTAGGTCCACAGCTGGGGACTGGTGAAAGGCAACCATATACTGATGTTTCTTTCCCTCTCTGCCTCTCTCCCTTCCCCTCTCTCCAAAGATAATAAATAAAATCTTTAAAAAAAAAGATAAAGCCCTGGCTGGTAGCACAGTGGATAAGGCACTGGCCTGCAAACCCAAAGTTTGCAGGTTTGATTCCCCAACCTGAGCACATAACAAGATTGCAAACCAGGTCTCCAGCCAGGTCTGTGGCTGGAGGCAGGTGAAAAGCAACCATACATTGATGTCTCTCTCCCTCTCTGCCTGTGTCTCTTCCCCTCTTCCTAAAAATAATGAAATCTTAAAAATAAAAAAAAATTCTTAAAAAAAAAAGAAAAATCATCTTACATCAGAGCATTGTTGTTAGCAAAACAGCAAAACATAAGTGTTGATGAGAACATAGAGAAATTGGAACCCTTGTGTACTGTTGCTAGGAATATAAATTGGTGTAGCCCCTATAAAAAACTGTAAGGGGTTCCTCAAATAATAATAAATAAATACAAATGTACCATATGATTCAGCAATCTTACTTATGGATGTATATCTAAAAGAACTGGAATTAAGATTTCAAAGAGCTGTGTCTATCCTCTGTATTCATTGCAGCATTATTCACAATAGCCATGATTTAGAAACAATTTAATACTCATTGACAAATGAATGTATTAAAAATGTAGTTTATACATATAATACAATGGGATATTACTCAGCCTTTAAAAGGAAATTCTGCCATATGTGACCATATAAATGAACCTGGAGTACAGATATTATTCTAAGCAAGGTAAGCCAAGCACACATAGAAGAACCACATGATTCCATGAATATGAGATATATACAAATGGTCAAACTCACAGGAATAGACAGGAGAATGGTGGTTTCCAGGGGCTAGAGGAAGGCAGGAATGATGGACTACTATTTGTGGGTGTAAAGTTTCAGTTATGTGAGATGAGTGAGTTCTAGAGATGTACTGTACAACACTGTGTCTAAACTCAACAATAAGATTATAATTTTTAAGGTCTTGAGATGGAAACAATGTCTGTTTAGTGTCCCAAAAAGGTATTCATTTTAACTTAGATATGGTTGGCTATTATGAATCTCCACTTTAAATTAAAATTTTAATGATCAAATAATTTTTTAAAAGAGTGGGTGAAGAAGACTATGTTATCATGAACTACTGTTCAGCATCTATTATGTCTTGGGCTTTGTTCTAGATCAGATCTTTTATAAAATTTACACTGTCTCTTGGTAGATTTAAAAATTTTTCATATTTAAAGAATTAGAAGCCCTGAGAAACACATAAATGCACATTTTTGTTTGTTTGTATCATTTTTTTGAAATCTCTGGTTTCCAAAGCCATTTTTTTTATTTCATTACACTATGTAGTTTCATACTTTCAAACCATGGCAAAGTTTAAGAGTAACAGAAAGAACAGAAATGGACCCTGGAACATACTATAAAGTTTTATGGCACAGTTATTACAGGTATTTTACTTGGGTGTCCTCTAAGTGATATTTAATATAAATAATTTCTATGTAAATAAGGATGAGACTATTTGCAAAGACAATTATCAGAGAATTCTTATGGTTTATTTTCTACCAGAATTAAGGTTTTTTCTTTCTTTTTGGTTTTTCATACTCATGTCTAGAGCATCATTGAGGAGCCAGAGTAATAAATACTATGATCATTGGATTTCTTGATCCTCAGACTTATCTTTTGTGTTCAAATTTTGACAGTTTGGAAGCTGGGATGCCTCTTATCATTATGTCAAGAGAAACTTTCCAGTGGGCAACCAAAGGAGTAAGTTGTGATGACTTTTTTCTTAGCTTTATATTGAAGGTGACTGTTTATCTAATTTGCATCTTGCATAAATAATTTGTTTTGGTAGTAGTATAGTCTTGTGATTTGACGATTGTTTTTTAATACCTTTAGAGAATTATAGTACAACATAGAAAAGTTATTGTAAATATGGAAGATTCTTTACCAAAACCAGAAAGTGCAATGGAAGGCAATGGAAATTGTTAAATCTTTAGAGTAGGTCATGCAATTTTGAAAGCTTGAGAGAGTGGTGTGATTAATTGATGCATTGTGAAGGACTCTCACACAGGCCCTGAACTTCTATTTTGCTAAAAGCTTCCAGCCACTTGTAAACAAAGCTGTTTAGCTTCTAGCAATACATAATACATTAAGAGAACTAAGTAAACAAACCAAGAGTTTGACCAGATAGTACATGCAGATACAACTTTATGCCTCAAATATATTGTAAAGGAACTGAAATGGCTCCTGAGGATGGAGAATTTTTTATTCGGATGTGGGGGAAATAGAGGGATGATAAAAAATAAAAATACTAATAACACACATACATTGTACAGGAGGGGTGCCAGGGAAGTCTCTGCATATGCCAGGTAATTGTTATAGACACTAATTTATGAAGGACTTGAAGAAGGAAAAGTTGTACATAATAGTTATCAGGGGAGACCTCCTAGAAAAAATGAATATTGGAGAATGTGAGCCTCATGAGGTGGAAAAATTAGGGGTGGGGACTACTTTATATATGTACCTTATTTCTCTTCCCAGCTAGTACCCACAGCAGGGCCTTCCACATAGTTGTGCTAAATAAGTATTTGGAAAGCTTGTGAAAACTGAAGGACACCATCTCTTAATGGACATAGAATATTTAAGGTCATAGAAGAACTTAAATCCCCAAAGAGACCATCCCACTCATCACACATTTATTCTAGATACATCCTCAGAATCAGCACCATCCTATTTTTAAACATTTCATTTGTCAGCTTTTTATTATTTAAAAAAATGTCCAATTTGCTTCAAGTGCCTCAGGCAAAGTGTGATCAACTTTATTGATGGCCGTGACACTGAATAAGAATGGACAGGGACAGAAAGCCAGGACCCATTAAAAAAGGACCCATGGATAAAGAGTGTGCTCAGCTCTACACCATGGATAAAAGAGCGTGCTCAGCTCTACACCCAACCATATGCGGGGCCGAGTGAAATAAAACCAGAGACAATCAGAGACCTACCTGTACGGGATCACCCTGAGAGGCCATGTTTTCACCGCCTCAGGGACTAAGTGGTGTAATGTCCAGACCATCGATTCCCAGGGGGCTTTCTGAATGATCATCTTGCCTTTCCATGTCTTCAACTTGGGCTGTTTCCCTGAAGAGCACCAGGGAAGGAATGGTCGATGACATTCTTTTGTGGAAATGTCACCTGCAGCACACTTAGATGTCAACGATTTTAAATAAGGGTTGTTAGTGGTCTGTGAGTGTAGAGGTGACATATATGATATGTTAGGGAATGGAAAAGGCAAAAGAGAGCCGGTGTGGTTGGCTATAGTTTCTGCCATTACCATAACAAGTATTTGTTACGTGAGCCAGGTATCCAAGCTTGACAAAGCCTATAAAATGAAGCAATAACAAAAAGCCCAGACATAATTTAATGTGTGGTGAAACTGAGAACCAAGTCAAGGGTAATCCAAAAATGTTAGATTAAAAATCCCATCTCCACAAGTGAGTTGTCACATGTAAGCAAAAATAGCATAGCTTAGTTCTTTGAGGTCATGGTCATTGATCGGGGATGGGGGCCAGGGGGTTGGAGAAGACAAGGCAGCTGATACAGCAGTTAAAGGGTTGATCTAGTTGGAATCCTTGGGGGGGCTTTTTAAGGTTTCCAATTCTGCTCCAGAATATGTATTTATCTTCCTGAATTAGCACCGAGCTGTTGGGAGGTTCCACAAGCTGTGGCCACAATTAAGTCTTTGGGAGGCCTGATGAGAAGGGATGTGGAGAGACATTATGAAAGCCAGAGGTGGGAGGCCTCACTGGGTAGGATGCCAAGGGGAATGACCAAATGGAAACACAGCCACTTAATAGTATCTGCTAAGCCTATTCAACAAATGGTGCTAAAGCAGTTGGACAACCATTGGCAGGAAATTTGAAAAGGGAGGAGGGAGGGAGGGAGGGGCAGAGAGAGAGGATCCTTGATCCACACCTCACACCTTATAAAAAAATGAGCTCAAAACAGATCATGGATTTACATGTAAAATAGAAAATATTTGGGATTTATGGCTAGGCAAAGAACCCTTAGATGTGGTAGCAAAAGTAGCAAAAGTACAACCCATAAAAAGATAAATTAAGGAATTTGACTTCATCAAACTTAGAAATTCTGTTCTGTAAAAGATCCTGCTAACAGGATGAAAAGACAAGTTACAGCCTGGGAGGAAATATATCCAGAAAAGAATTAGTATTTAGAATATATAAATAACTCAAAACTCATCAGTTAAAAACCCAAGTAATCCAATTATAATATAAATACAAGGCATGCACAGATATTTATCAAAGGGAATAGAAAATAATAAGCTCATGAAAAGATGTTTACCAACATTTCCCATGAAGGAAATACAAGTGAAAACCACAGTGAGATATCACTGCATACATATTAGAATTGCTCAAATTAAGAATTAACTTGTGACACCACCCAATGCTGGCAAGGATGTAAAGAAGCTGGTTCACTCATACATTGCTAATGTCAATATAAAATAGTACAAACACTCAGGAAAGCAGTTGGGCAATTTTGAGAAAACTAAACATGCACATACTACACACATCAGAAGTTACACTTTTGGACAATTCTCCCAAAGGAATTAAAACCTAAGTTCACACCTATACAGCCATATCCATAATCGTTTTATCTGTGATTGCCCCAATCTGAGAACAACCTGGCTATTCTTTACCAGATGAAGGAGTAAACACTTGGTGGTACAGCCATACTGTGGTTGCATCTCAGCATTAAAAGGAGCTCGCAATCAATGTACAAAACAGCTTTGTGGGGGACAAGTCCTAAAAGATTGCATACTATGTCATTTTATTTGTATGATACTCTTACAATTAATTATACAATTATGTGAATGGAGAACAGATTAGCGGTTGCTAGAGATTAGAGACAAGGATGGAGGGGAAGGAAGTAGCAATGGTTATTAAATGGAAGTAAAGGGGACCTTTGGGGTGATAAACGTTTTGTGTCTTGACAGCGCCAATGTCAGCATCTTGATTGTGATTCTATACTGCAGGTGTGCAAGAGGTCACCATTGGGGGAAACTGTGTAAAATGGCACAAGGGATCTCTCTGTAGTATTTCCCAAAACGGCTTGTGAATCCACAATTATCACAACATTAAGAGCTCAATTAAAAAAAATGTGTTTAATAGTCCATACAATTAAAAATAAGTCAATTTATCATGGTTAAAACATCTAAATCATGTACGAGCTGGCTAGATTCTGGGGCTACAAGGTAAAGTAGATCCCAGGAGGCACTGGGACATTATAGTTTAGCTGTACAATGACTTTGAAGCATTTTAAGCAGAGATGACTATGGTGAGTTTTGTAGTTAATGAAAGTCACGATTTTTCTATGTGCCATGGATTCGAAGTGGTGGACTGTTTTTGGGTTGGGTAGGCAGACTAGAGAAAGAGCAGATAGAAGGTGGTTACCACCAACAAGGATGTGGTAAGGGACTGGCCTATGAAGGCAAAAGCTTTGGGGATGGTGAGGAGAGGGAAACACGAGAAATACACAGGTGGCATGTCAACAGCATGTAGAGGTTAGTTTGGTTTGATTTGAGGGAAGCTGGGGCATAAAAGAATAAATCAAGGACTCTTTCTAGAGTCGTCAGTCATTAGAGGCATGGTGGTGCTTTTCTGTGAGTGGATGGCAGGGAGCCATTGCTAAGGGGGTGGAGTGCTGTGGGGAGAAGAATCTGGTGAGTTGCCTAGTACTGATTATTGGGGAAACTGGTCCAAAATTGAAGCCACTGATCTGGTCTATAAATCTTGACTTCCTAATGCCACAAACTTCAGTTCTCAAAAAAATACCATGCGAATTGTCCAGAAATTCCATTATTCCTAGGAGAGCTCCGTTGCTTGAACTGTTGGCGAGCTGAAATGTAAGCAACGGTCCATGTGATCATATTACTGCACGCTCTTTGGGCGGAGTGGAGAGAACATCGTACTCATTGTGGACCCACTCGAACAGCACAGGGTTGTCTGGGGGCCGCGTGCGGGACCATGGGCGTGCCATGGGGCCACCTGCGTTTACTGCAGCTGTCACTCAAGCAGGCTCTGTCCAGATCATAGTGTATTACAAAGTCTTGCATGTGGACCCCTATGCAGACACAGGCACTCTCACACAGAAGACTGTTTCCAGACTGTGATCCCAAGTGCATCTGGGGATCTGCAGACACTCTCTGGGCATTTCCTGTCAGGGAGAGAGTGTTCTGCCCACACGACCCATCCTGTATAGTTCTCTTCAAGTCACTCTGCAATATTCGAAGACAGGAGCTTCTGATTTGTGGGTTCCTCTTTTCAGAAGCCCTTACCGTTCTGTCCTGAGAAACTCTGGGGCTCTCTGGGGGTCTGTGATGGTACCAATGCTCCTAGCAACTGGTCTCCTGGTCAGATCTCCCCAGAGCCCACTGGCTTGGCCCATGAACTTGACACAGCTCACCTCTTGCCAAGTAAGAACTGGTGAGGATGGGAAGTGAGTTTTACTGTGATGGGTGCTCATTTTCACCTGCAAGCCATTTTAATCAACATCTTCACGTAAACAGAGGAAGCTACCATCCAAAGGCAGGTTGCCCCAGTTGCCATGTGAGCACCCCGTGGTGAGGGAGTCATTGCATTTCACTGATGCCCTACCACCTTTGAGGTTGGCTTTTATCCTTACATAAATACCCATCACCCTGTGGTGTTTGTTTAACAAATGCCCAGGAGACCCTAAACGGGCTTCCACAGACTTTGTTTCTGTCCTTCTCTGCACCTGCCTGTTCCTCCAGCACCACTCAGGGGACCCAGCCTCCCCATGATGGGGGACTGCGCTAAGTTTGGCCAGGGGAAATGAGGCTTTTCCCAGGGAAATCCTACCATTATTTCCATGTGTGGGCAAATAGACAGGGATAAGAAATTCATTCTGGCCAGGGGCCTGATGTTGGAGCATGTGGGAAAGGGGGCATATGGAAGGGTCACGTGTGGAGAGGGAAGGCTGGCAAGGATGCAACCCCCGAGGTGATAAAGAAGCTCTGGAAACTTGCCAGAGAAGATCAGCATAGCATTAGCAGCAGAAGAGAGATGCCAGCCGCCGATGAACTATATGATCTTAAGGGAAAGCTCCAATGCAGTTATTAGTGGAGGGAAACAACCAGGTTGGCCCAGTGAAGTGATTTGGAGTGGAGAGACATAAATAGAAACGGTGATTATATAATGCCACTGACTTACCTGCTGCCCAGAGAGACTTGGAGGGAAAACGGGGCTACATGCAAGGCTCCTGACAGACCCACCAGACTCGTTATTGTTGCCATTACGTTGAGCGTATAAAGAAAAGCTCATACGCGCAGCCCAGCCCATCTGTGTATTGGCAGATGGAATGGGAGCTGCCCGCATAAAGAGTGCAGTGTGATTTAGGGCTGGGTATGAATGAACTTAGGATCTGAGTGTAAGTTCCGATACAATTGCATTACCATGGCTGTCTCAGAGTTTTAACTGACTGAATGGCTTCTGAATTGATTTTATTCAAAATCATGCTAGTTAGTGGCTTTTCAAAATAAAATTGATGACTTCAATAAACATCAATAGTAGAGTTTTAAAAATTAATTTGATTATATTTTAAGGCCCAAATTTGGATTTATTTAAAATTAGACATGTCCTATTTTCCCCTTTGTAAACTGGCTTATTTCTAAACATTAATGAGCAAAAGCAAACCGAATTATAAGTGGATTCTGACACACCATCGCTCAAACTTCAGGCGAACTCAGTACTGTCTGTGAGTTTTTGGGTAAGTTGCTTACTGATTCAGTTTTCTCAATAGAAAAAAAGGAGATAATAGTATCTACCTTGTAAGACTATTGTGAAGATAATTACAAAGGTCTGATTACACTCTTCAATCTATTGTAGACATTCAGCAAAGGCTTGCTACAGAATTCTGTTTACTTTGAATATAGTTCTGTGGGTTTATACGTGAAATGTTGAAAGAGGCCTGAATAGAAGGACAGGACATTTTAGGTATATCCAACAGTGGGAAAAGGCACAGAAAAAATAACAGGTGTGACAACTTGAAAATACTTTTTCAGAACATTAGCCTTAATCAGTAAGAAAATTAGCAAGAAGTTAGATCATGGAGAGTCTTAGATATCAAGACTTTAGGTTTAACTCCTTAGGTCAGTGGTTAGCAATCTTTTCCTGATAGTGAATATTTTCAGATCATGGGCCATACAGTCTCTGTTATAAATACTTAATTCTACCATGGTAGCAGTCAACAGCCATAGAAACTATGTTAAGGAATAAATATATTTGTGTTTCAATAAAACTTTATTTACAAAAATCAGGCAGCAGTCCTGATTTGACCTATGGGCCATAGTTTGCCAGCACCTCGTTTAGGGGACAGAATAAATCCAACATCTTAACTATTATTTACTGACTAAATACATTGATACTTTGCATTTTGAGCTGGTTAGGTTATAGATAACCTCAAACTACGTCCACTCATTGCATCATTTGAAAAATAATTAGGTGTCTACTATCATTAACCACTATTCTAGGTGCTGGAGAAATAGCTCTGAGCAAAAGCAGATGAACATTTGTGGCTTTAAGGGCATCATGAACTTGTGGGATGATAGAACTCTATCTGTCCCCACCCTCTTATAGAAATCTTGCTCTGTATAAACCATATTTGTCAATGTTTGCAGTAGTGCACATAGATTTTCTGCACCCAGTCTCCCTACATCAATAGATGAAGGGATGTCCTCGCATAGTGGGTCCCGAGACCAGCGAGACATTTGACAAAATACCCGCTGATGTCTCAGTGGACTTGATGGAGCAATGTGGGCTGGATGATGATGTAGCTCAGTGAACTGGAACCTGGATGAAAGACAGGACTCAATGAATGCCGACTGATTGATCACTAGCAACCCTGAGAGCAATCTCCAGTGACCTACAGGGCCATGTCCTTGCCTCTACGCTGCCCAACCTTTCCATCAATGACTTGGATCAAACCATGGAAAGCTTGCTGGTCCAATTTGCAGATGGCATAAAGCAAGGAGGGAGACAGCTGACAGGGCCAAGATCTAAAATGATTTCGACAGGCTGGAACAATAGTCTGAATCTAACACGATGAAATTTAATGGGGATAAATGGAGGGTCCTGCACTTGGGTTCAGAAGTCAAGTTGTCCGTGAGAGGGGGGAGAAGTGGCTACACTGTAATACATGGGATCAAGCCTCATTTCATTGACAGCCGGCTCAGTGAGCATGCAGAGTGATGTAAACGTCAAAAACAACAGTGTGAAGGACTGTGTTGTTTTAAGGGCAGAGTGCAGGGCAAGGGAGGTGGCTAAGCTGTACCAGTGGGTGAAGCCAGACCGTATGCATATGTCTGAGTGTCGGATGGTGAGAGACACCTGGGTCATCTCTGCCTTGGTCAAAGGAGAAGACTTGGTGAGTCATAAGGAAACCTAAGAACATGGGGATTGATGAAGCAAATAAAGAACAGAATCTCTCAAAACTGATTTAGAGGTTCCATGCCTGTCCACAGAACTCATGGGGGAAGGGGGCTGGCAAAGTTAACTGTTGCAACAGCCTCTACTTCTCTCAAAATGTGATGCTCTGAGGGTCAAAGGGTGAGCAAAGATTTGTTAAAATGCAGCACCTTTTGCGAAAAAGATGCTCCGGAGAACCTATGGGAGCATATGTTAAACAGCTTTATTTTAGTAGGTTTTCGTATCAGCTTCATGCCTTTGTAATACATGAGCCATTTTCCTTAGTTATTGTTTTGGTTTTCTAAACTTTCATTGCATTTATTGGGGTGAACTTGGTTAATAAAATTATATAGGTTTCAAGTGCACCTATAATGCATCGTCTGTATATTTTATTGTGTTTATCATCCACCGTCAAATCTTTTTTCCATTACCATTTATCTTCACTTTACCCTTTTCTACTCTCCCACCCCTTCCTCTCTTGTAATCACCGTTCTATTACTATTGTTTGTTTCTATAAGTTTTTTTTCTTAATCTTTTCACCTTTTCACCCAGGTCTCCAAGACCTGCCCCTCTGACAGTTGTCAGTCTGTTATCTGATCTATGAGCCATTCGAAAAAAACCCACATGCACTAACCCAAGTGCAACATAAGGGGCACAAAGGTGTACCTCCTGCCCCACTGAGAAGCCTAATTCTGAGGGTCAGAGTTCTTTCCCCCAAGGAAAAGATTCAACATGTTCTCTCAGAGAAGTGTCTTAGAGTCAGAGGCTCCGGCATGGGGAATTTAATTTTTTAATGAACTCTGAACATGTTTTCATTCAATCCTTGTTGCTGCAAATAATTTTATAACACATTTATTTACTATCTTGCCTCTGTAAAGAAGAAAGGAAAGGAAAGGAAGGAAGGAGGGAGAGAGGGAAGGAATATATTCTGCTAAATTTTAAGATAAAACCTGAACCTGCACTGCCTTGTGATTCGATCCCTACATGCCTACGTATTTCCCATCATAAATGTCACCTCTTCAGTCTAGTGACAACGACCTCCTCTCAGTTCCACTGACTGGCCTCCAAGGTCAGTGCTGTCCCTCAAGTTTAGAATAATTGGCCTCCGCACCCTATCTAACTCATGGCAGTTCTTGTCAGAGAACGTTAGAAGCCACAGTTTCTGGGGAAACATCTCTGGTGCCCCCAGTCTAGGTAGGGTCCCATTCTGTGCCGTCAGCCACACCCTATTCTTATTTGAGAAGCATCATGGGCAGCCACTAGAGCTGCAGCTGTTCTGTCTTCCCCATTAAGTCCCAAGAGGACAGAAACCATGACTGATCTATTCACTGTTGCATTTCCAGCATTTGGTATGCTACCTGACACACAATGTGTGTTCAATAAGTGTGTTAAATTGAATTAATTCATTGGAGGTATTAAGATATTTAGCAACATCATCTTAGGCATCAATAATAATGTACTAAACAAAAGATGTCACTAATACTGCTGTTGTGACAGACAGGAACCATCTCTTTCAATGTGCTTTTAGGACAGAATAAGGATGTTAGGTGCCACTGAGGAAGACTGACTTGCTTAAGGCCACATAGGCATCAAGCTGTGAAGCCAACACCGGACCGTGTTTATCTTGTCTGAAAGGTTTTCCTGCCTCCTTGTGACTGCCACCTCCAGGCCGTGAAGTCACAGATTCTGCTCTGGCAAAGTCACAGTTAAGGAATATTTTATCCCTGAATCCAATGAAGGCTGGGAACCAGATTTGGAAAAAAATGAGTAGGAACTAAGAAAGGCGAGGCATTCAGAAGGACAGGCTGGAAGAGATCCTGGTCTGACATAAGTCTTGCCCTGGAATTGTCTGGCCAGGATGCTGCCCTCGCGCTGTCACTCACTGTCACTGCCCGTGGACCTCAGATTCTCCCCCATAAGCTCACAGTCCTGGCTCTACTCTGCTGTCCTACTGAATGGTTTCTCAACTCTTCCTGCATTTTATATTTCTACTCCTTTATGATACAAAATCTAAGGCAGGAGCCTATGATCGCCTGAAGCTATAGACTTGAAACCTGGGTGCTGGGAATGGGAAGAGATAAAGTATCTGGCCCCATCCTGATTTCTAATATGTCAGGCAGATAGGCTTAGGCTGGTAAAGGACTTAGTCTGGTAAATGTGTTCAGGTGCTGAGTAGACACTCACGGCACTGTTTTTATCTTCGGTGTCTCCATCCCTCAAGTAATTTCTGGCACTAAGAATAATGACCCAGGAGAGGTACTGCTTCTTTGTGTGTATTTTGAAAGAAAAGTCTGTAACTGTCCTTTCTTTGTGGTATCTCCATTATCCCCTGTGAAAATGAACATGGTGTTTGGATGGCCTCTTTCCAAGGGCCACCCTTCCTCTCATGCTCATTGGTTGCTTCATGGACTACTTTCCATGAGATGTTGGTAACTTTTGTTGGAAAGTATGTTTCTTAGTTTCCCTGGCTCAGTAAGCAGATTGGTAACTACTGAACTTGGTGATCAAGACTCTTGTAGAGTCTTTGTCCTCATTTCATTCTGGGTGTCCACCTGACTTTTTTGGATCTTCCGATGAGAGAGGAGGTGTTTAAGAGACTAGGTTGGTGCATAGGATCCAGGACATAGTGAAAAAGCTCTTTCTGGCTAATACTCTGAGAGTAATTGCCAACTGTGCTCATATAAATATATGCATTACTTCCCCTATGTGGAATCTGCCAAACAGATGGCTTTGAGAGGGAAATAGGAATCAGAAAATGTTTGACCTTAAGAATTGTGCTGCCCATCTTAGAGCTGAGGCAGCTTATTGGCTGGACTAGCCCTGTCGCCCAGTGTCCTATTGGCTGGGGAACAGACAGCCCTTTTAAGTCCATCTACTACATGTTGACATTACAGTTTTACAACTTGGGAAACTTTATCAAAGGCAAAATCCCAAAGCGACAGCCCACAAGCACACTGCTCCTTGATAGGCTGTTGGATCATTAGTATTCGAGCCAGGCAGAGCATCTTCCTGACCCTTAAATGATTTAAAATCAACTAACAAACAAACCAAATGGCAATCCAGGAAAATTCTCCTCTTCCAGACAATGTGGAGCCATTACTCGTTTAATAGTATAAACATTACTTTCTATCCCAGGGTTACTAACTTCTAAGCCTTTAATGGACTTCACATCGTACTTAGGGGATTAACAGAGAAGGTCGTAATTGATTCTCTTTGTTGGGGGAAATAAAAAAGACAAGTATTTACCTGGTCATGGGTTATGTTTACTGATGGAATGTAAAGAAGCTCTCAATGTTAAGAGATGGGGAATTGTTTATTTCTTTCTTCTAAGACACATATTGTGATTAATACTTAAAAGGCAAATCTACAAATGTGTGTTCCTTTTTAAGAGAAGCCTGTGTTCCAAGTTGCAGTTCTTTAAATGTGTGCACTTAAACATACTCACTGTACTTTATTGTATACCTACTATGTGCCAGGCATTTTGTAGTCTCTAGGTAGATGGCATATGTGGTGTTGAACAGCAAAAATACAAGGAAGAGTGACTTTAAATTGATAATCACACACACATATATAAAAGTCACAGATTGTGATAAATGCCAAAAGAAAAAGGAATGAGTTGTTATGGAAAAGAAGAGCTGGGGGTGAGAAAAGAAGTGGGAGAAGAAGACAGCGGGATTAACTTCTTTGAGGAGAAAGTTCAGTTTAGTTACTGTCGTTGAGTGTATAATTAGGTCCTAATGTATACTTCTGTTTCCAGAGCGGTGATTACCTGCTACCACATCATGAGCACTCAGGTGTGTAAGTCAGAGGTCGGTGAGGGACACTGAGCTGTTGAAAATGTCATGGGAGTAAGGGATTGAGTATAGGAATTGGAGCTTGTATAGACTAGAAGTGAAATGGGAAATGGAAGTCTAAAAGGTGAGATTGGGTAGTAGCTAGTTCTGCTTGGGGCTGATTCAGTTGGGCAAGTCAGAGCTCTTTGGAACACATGGGACACCATGCACGTCTGCCTGGTGAAGCAGAACCACAACAGGGGAGCATGTGGAGAGGTCTGTGGCAGCCATTAGCTCTGTGGCAACCCTGTCCCTATGGGCACGCTGCTTCTACAGGAACACTGCTGCTTCTGTGAGGTTGCAACCAAGCAGTTGGTGCCAAGCTGACAGCTCCTATCAGCCAATAGGAGGCAGGGTCAAAGGTTGTGTAGATAAGCTGGAATCAGGGCAAAAGGGGGGGTGGTGAGGACAAGCTGGGGTCTCATGGAACCCTTGCACCTCTTCATTACTCTGACCATCCCGAGTACTGATCTTGGCATCACTTCCATCTTCCAAATCTAGGGTGACTAACTACCCTGGTTTGCTCAAAATGCTTCCAGTTTTAGCACTGGAAGTTCATATCCCTGGCAAACCTAAAGCGGATCAACTTCAATAAAACTCTGAAGTGAGTTCATCTCCTGACCAGCCCTAACCTAAAACCACAGAGAAGAGAGGCTCAGAGGAACATGATCTCCAGCCTTTAGCAGGTGTTTTAGTGACAGGTTGACCCAGAAAGTCCAGCATACAGTACAGGTTGTATCTCCATTCAAAGATCTGTGATGGCCAATATCCAAACTGCACTACCTTCTAATCTGTATGTTCCCATCTCTTCAAGTGTCCTTTTTAAGGATTATGCCATTGGCTTAATTCAAATTTAAAATAGGATGCCTTGATGGCAGAAGGAATGTTATAACAACTCCCAAGCTAAATTTCAGGATTCTGTGGGCTGCTCTCCATTCGGATTACTTTTTGCTGTCCCTCTAATTGGTTGGCGTGGGTCCGTGAGAATCGATGTGCTCCAGGTGTGTTTCCTCTGTTGGCACCAGAGCCCAGAACTGGTACTACCGCTGTGAGTGTTCCTGATGAAGTGACGTCTTTGAGCATTCTGATGGACAGTTTCCTCGCTGGTGAAGAGAAGAAGTTTTGTGGGGGCGTCGCAGGAAGCTTCCATTATGACTTACACCTGGGTCTTCCCAGCAGCCCACCCTTAACTGCAGAGTAACCTGCCTTGACCTCAGCAGATGTGCCACACATCGTAGGAGTGTGGACATCAGTGGCCGGAAGGCTGGTAAAGGAAAAGGGACAAAAGCCAGTGAGAAAAGGCAGCTCTAAGATTTGAAAAGAAAGGAGAAAGGCGATCAGTGTGACTGCCGGAACAATTCAATAATGTCTGAGGGGGCTGGGATTTATTGGTGGAGAAGCAGGGAAGCTTGGGGCCATTCGTTCAGGCTCAGCTCTTATAAATGATTTGGAGGACTTTGTAGCTGCGTAAGTAAGCCGTAATGGTTTTTGTATTGAACGGTGGTCCCCTCAGCCAACTTGAGAGAACCAAGATTCTCTGGAATTCAATTTACTTCGCATTAATGGGAGATGTGATGCTCATCTGCTTTAACTGCTTCTTTTATCTAAGCTGCTAAAGAGTCACATGGTTTAGGAGGAAAATTAAGAGATTTCGCATTTGTTGCTCTAAGCAAAATCATTTTGTTATCTACTTTAACGAGAGAGTGGATGAGTTTCCCTGTTTTAATAATCACTGCGCCTTAAACTTCTCTTCCATGAAGGCAATATCAACAAAAATTCTCTAGAGGCATTATCTTTAAGCAATTAGTTTTTCTCTCACCACCATCTGAAGTCCTTGAAATTATTTTTAAGACAGTAGGAGACATGTCCATTCTCTGAGCCCTCTGGGGATATGTGAGGAAAATGGACACGACAATATTGCTTTGAGAGGTAATTGGCATAATCTGAAGTCCTATCTTTTTCTGAATTCACATTTGAGTTTCCTCAGTTATTTTATCTTTTTTCACCTTATTTTATCTCATTTTTCTTTCTATATATAAAAGACCTCCATGAATTTCTATGGGTCTGGAAATCACTGGGGAGTGAATGTGTATGTTTATTGTACTCATATTGGTTGGAAATTCCTAAGAACCAGGAAAATTTATTACAAAACACTTTGAATCTAGTCTTTTGGGTGACTCTATCTTGCATGGTTGAAGATAAACTGGTCATAGTTTCAGTATTTCCCCATTTTGCTTCTGAAGTATCTAACACCCCCATCAAATGGTACTTTATCAGTCTCCCAGACTGGAGATAGGCAGCCCTATCTAAGATTAAACTTTAACACCACATCTTAATGCATGTATGTATACATTATTTATGTTTTCTCTACTTTTAAAGTATTTGAAAGAACTCATCATGAAAGCAAAGTTTCAATTAACAATGTGCAAAAAGGAGAAAACTAAGAAAGAAAAGGGACAAGTCAAACACTAATGGCAAACTTGAACCCGTAACAAAAAGAACAGAGAAGTCACACTATTTTAATCGTTTAACTATAAGGGATATAGACATTGTCTTTAGGACAGAGAAACACTTCTAGAAATAAATATTAGGAGGTAATGTTCATGTCCTCCCATCAAGATGTAATGCACACTGCCTTCAGTAGTGATTGTGTAGGTTATGTCAGCATAAAAATTTATAAGGCTAAATTTTATTGACCCTTGACAAAGAAAATCAAGAATGCAGTATTAAGCAATTTTCAGTAAAGAGGTTTGTATGAGTTCTGTGTAATAGAATCCAGGTGAGTTGCTTTCAGGATGTATATTGATAAAAAGCACCAAATGAAGAGTACTAAGAAGGATAGATTGCAAACCACAGACATGCAAACAATAAAATGTAAGCCATTGCAATCCCGTGAAAATTCAGTATAGCTTTATATTTGGCATTTTTCAAGGATAAGTTATCACTGATGCATTATAATAAGTTGAATTTTTGTACAGTATTAACTATTAAAATAGGAATAATATATTTATACATTTCTCATAAACTTTTAAATCCTCTATTTATTTTTGAGTTGAAGAATTACCGGAGAGCTTCTTAAGACCCTATGGCCAATACTTGGAAGCACTTCTAATGTTCCAGTGGGTTCCCAGTCTCTTATTTCCTTTTCTCACTGTAAACTCTGAGGAGCAAGTCTGTTTCCTTCAATTCTAACCATCTACTCCCTCCACTGGGATTCTTTTCCTCTCATATCTGACTTCAGAATAAAATATGCTCCCCAAATATTCTTATTTCCCTGCAGCTTCCTCAGCAATGAAATATCTCAAAAACAAAAAGAAAAGAATAGAGCAAAACAAAGCAAAATAGTTTAGAATGCCTTCCCTCACCTACTTCCTGAAGTCAGGATATCCCTCTTCTTCACAAATTCAGACTTTATTAAACTGTATTGGTAAATATAATGTAATTGCCATAGTTTCTTCTGTAGCTAATAATTCTTCACATTGTACCTATGCCTTGACTTTTCTTCTGCTTTTTACATTGTTGGCTAATCCTGTTCCATACTCTCTTCTACCTCTCCAGGTTTTTGTTCTAATTAATCTCTAAGACTCCCTCTGTGGAGTTATGTATCTTAACTTTGGGTATTTCTCCCATGTTTCATTTTTTGTCTCTAGTTTTTATTTTGCCCCCTCTCTCTACCTACAGGCTGGGGCAGCAGTAAGTTTCACAGTTGTTGGTATGAAAAACAACATGGTAATTCATAAATAATATTGGAAGAATAAACTTATTTGTGCTCTAACAACTGTGGAGCTACTTTTGTCCCACCCTGTGTAGAGCCTCTCTAGATGTCATTCACTCCTATGACTTCAACCACATTGGACTCGTTTATTCCAACTATTTACTCTGTATTCTGAACATAGTTCTTGCTTAGATCAAGTATCATATATCTTACTACTAATTGAACCTCTTTAAGTTGATCCTCTCCAGGTGCAAGATTAAACTTGCCATATTCATCCTCACGCCCACCCACCACCATCTTTTCTCTGAGGAATAGCACCAGTCTTTGTTCAGATACCCATGGCAGAAAATCAGGAATTATTCTCTACTTGCTCCTTCTGTCTATTCTGATGTTTAATTACTCAATAAGACTGAAATTCCAGATTTCTCAGAATCTTTCAGCATATACTGGCCAAAAGTGGGCATGGATCCTGTGAGTGCTAGTAAGTGGTAGACACATAAGTTGGGAAAAGAAGAATTTGTTGCTATGATGTCACTCTACTTAGTGGTCCCCATATAAGCAGGGTCAGCATTACCTGGAAAGTTAGAAATGAAAACTCTTATGTCCCACCCCAACCTAGAAATGCTGGGGATGAGCCCCAGAAATTTATAATTTAACAAAGTGTTCTGGTGACTGTAATGCACACTCCAGTTTGAGACCTACTGTGATTCAGAATTTAACATTGCATTGGGGGCATCGGAACTGTCCTAATATACTGGCCCTCATTGAATGAATTGGAGAGGCAAAAATTGCCTGGGTAGATGTTAAGGAAGGGATCAAATGCTGAAAGACGTGGACAGGCTACAAGGGCTTCATTGGGTAAGACTTAGGAACACACCAGATGGGTACATTCCTTGGATGACCCCAGAGGCCATTACCTTTTCATTAAGGCAATAGGAGCTGTGCTGGAAGGTGAGCACCAGCAACCCCAATAAGTTTGGTGTTGTTTTCTATAGCCTAGTCTGACTCTGAGCTCTGTATAGTCAATAAAGAGTATAAAAATTTTAATATGTAGAGGTCAGAGCCAATGGCAACATTTCCCTATCAAAAGCAAGAGGGAATAAATTACTATCTGAGACCTCAAAGTCAGAGTTGCAACCATAAGTCTTGGCCTGCAGAAATCAATGGCAATAACAAATAAATAGACCATATGGTTCTTAGAAGCAGGATGAGATGATGATCAGCCAAGAAGCAGTGACAACATATATGTGTGTGCGCATTTGTACATGTATGTGTATAAATGCATGAGTGGGAAGCTGATGTCAGTTGCTCCAATGATAAGTCATGGTTCCTTATATGGTTTCTATATCTAACTTAACACAGAATTAAGATCCATTGATTGAAGGAAAGGTCCTTTGGAAGGACCCCAGAATGCCTCAGCAAGCGAGTATAGTAACAATTCTTTCAGAACTTTCCTAAAGTGACACATGGCTATTTACATGCTTAGTTTTATACTGAGAAAAGGAATTTCCAGATTGTTGAAGTCTCCAGGATGTCAGCCTGAGCTGATATTGATACTAAGAGCTTCACAACATAGTCACAACAGAAGTGTAACAGCTTCTGTTAGATTAGGGGCATAGGAAATCAGGTGAAGAATGTAGTTAGTTCTGTGTTAGGTCTGTGTGACAATGGGTCCAGTGAATGCATAGATCCACCCAATGGATACTTTTTCTTAGAAGGTGGCAGGAACCTTACTAGAGTTCCCTGGCCTTCAGAATCGAGAAATTACTTATTCTCTTATTCTGAATAGGTCAAGTTGAAGTCTAAATGTTCCCTCTCCATCTAACTGGCCACCCCCTTCTCCAGCCAAAAGAGTAACATAAAAGCAATACCATACCCCAAATGGAATGGGAGAAGTTACTGCCATTGTCAAATACTAGACATAAGGTTCAGGATGTCAATTTGCCTTATATCTAGGTTTAACCAGAAATCAAAGCCACTCCTATTGTACACTTACTTATCTGTTAGACAAAATCAGAGGTGTTGTTGCTCAACCAATGTTGCTGCTAAGAATCAGTGGTCACTATTTCTCTTCTTCAGGTCAACTGCTCAAGATTTATAGTCCATAATAAGAACTTCTAACTAGTTGAGCTAAGGCGACATTCTTCTGCTCTGGCTTCCAGGGAAGGGGCTACTGAGAGGTGCAGGGGGGAGAGAGAAGAAGGAAGTGAACTGCCACGGTCACTGTGGATGGAAGTCAGAGGTCAGGGAGAGAGTGGTCTGGGGTGGAAATAATGGAGCAGGCAGGCCTGGGCCATGTATGGGACTTAGGCCCTACTTAGGATTTTAACTTTTTATAGAGCAATTACAAAACAATTGAAATATTTTAAAGAAAGAGCACAACATAGAAAAATTTGCCTTTTACCAAGATTACTTGAGATGCCTTTTATCAGATGGATTGGAGTGGCATGAACAAATGTAGAGAATGTCCTGCATATGAAAGATTTTGCCTTTCAGTATATGATAGTGGTGTGGCTAGAAAATGAAATGGACTCACATGGTTGTTTTGTAAAATACTTAAACTATTATATTTACTTGTCTTTAGAATCATTGAGACATCGTACATAAGGGTCAGAGATGATAAGGATCCCGTGATGTACCATGGGCGGTGCTGTGAGAACCAGCCAGCCAGGCAATGAGGGGGTGTATGGTCTGTAAAGTATTTAAAATGACAATACAACCCACTAAAGGCAAACTGTTCTTCATTATCATTATGCTCCAGAAGTATTTCAAGTTAAACAATTTTAGATATAATTTACATAGAAAATTCACTCATTTTAATGCATGAGTTTTGACACTCACACATCTGTACAACCACTCTAAGTTTATTTATATATATATAATATATAATTTATATATAATTCATATACAATATATAATTTATATATTTGTTTCAATTTGTATATAATTTTTATGTATGTATCCCATAGGGTTTTTTTTTTTTTTTTTTGGTCTAAAGCTCAATGAATTTTTAGATGTTTTGACTCAGGGAACCATCACCATAAGCAGAATACAAAAGTTCCCTCATATCAAACATTATCTTAGTGATAAAACATTTTTCTCAGAAAAGCCTTTTATTAGCCTAGGTCCTGGCAATTTCTATAGTTACTGTTGAATACACACACACACGTATACGTATATGTATTTATATATACATACATATTTATATATACATTAAGTGTACCCATGTTCATAATTCTCCTTTAGAATCTATCTACAAGGAGGTTACTTTGGAATTCTCCCAGGTACGCATCTCTCTCTGCACACCTCATGTGTATGAACTCTATTATAGGAATTCATTTTGGCATTAAGGTCCTAAAGGTTCAGGATCCCTTATCTCATTTTGGGTGTATTTTGTATTCCCAGTCCCTGTTTTGTATTCCCAGGTATACTGCATATGTCTGCATTTATGCAATAGACATGAAATAAAAAATGACAGCACAGTGATAATAAAGGCAAAAAAAAAAACCCCAAAAACAAAACTTGAATTATTTCAATCCTGTCATTCTAAGTGACTCCTTGGAATTTTTATGTGTATTTTAAAATTTTTTTGACAGTGAAACAATTGAAACCAGCTAGAATAGGTTCTGAAGAAACAATGACATGCACAGGATTACAGTTTCTGACTTTTTGCGTGTGTGAAATGTGATTTTTATCAATTTCTGCCTAATCTATCCTCTAAGACTTCTCTTAACTATTTGTGTATCTGTTGTTTCATGTCAAAGAAAAAAATTGAAAACTAAAATAAAAGCTCTTCAACTGTGAGTGAAGAGAGGTTGACAAACCTCCTTTAATGTCTATTACCCATGAATGTATAAAGATCAATTTTGACTTTGACAACTTGGTGGAATTAAGGCTCAGAAACAGCAACTAAATTATTCTTCATTATGAAACAATCAATATGTAGATGTAGTTTTGCCCATTTTGATAAAAAATCCATCAATGAATAAAGCAACTATTTTAAAATTTTTATCAAAAAACAATTTTACATGTACTTTACATGTATGAAGCAATTATTTTTTTAATCAAAAACATAACTGAACTTTATGTCTATACATTATTTAATTTCTATCATGAGTATGCATATGCAGTGTTTAACAAAACATTAACGTCTGAGTTTCTGTTGTAATCTTTATTCTTGTTTATCCCATTTCATGATTATGGCTGACAAAGATTTTGGTGTATTGAGTAAGGGTTTGTTATTACTGGTGTGAGCTCTCCTGGGCAAGGGTGCACAAAGCTCATTCCTGGTTTGCCAAGGTGAGTGACTTGGTGAAAGAAGGTACCATGTGTCAGCTGAGGAGCACTGAAAGGGAATCAAGCTAAAAGATGACCATATTACTGGGACTTACTGAGTTTGAAGTATCACTGAAAGATTCATTAGAAGATGTCATGTGGCAGATGGCAACAAGACCCTGAAGCTCAGAAAAACGGCTTAGCCTAATGTGTCAATTTGTTAGTCATGAAGGCCCAGAAAGATATTAAAACAGTGGGAAAGGATAGGCGTGACCAGGGAAAACATGCCTAATGAAAAGTTAAGACGGCCAAGAACTGATGTATGAGGAAAGCCAACATCCAAATGTAGATGAAGATGAGCCAGCAAAAAGAACTGGGGAGAAGTGATCAGAAAGTAGGATGGCAAGGAGGGAAAATGAGTTGTTGCAGTAATTCACGTGTAGGTCATGGGTCAACTCATGAGAAAAATTACTAAAGGACTGAAAAAGCTACTAAAGGAGAGAACCAAAAAAGTTCAGGTATATGCAGTACTTAAAAATATATAACTTTCTGCTCACTTTGAGAGCAGCTTCCCGAGAGTGCTGTAGGTTGAGGTAACATTTTAGATAGCTGAGGAGAGGCTAGAAATGAAAGAGTTAGATGCAGGGAATGAAGACTACTGCTTGAAGAACTTTGAAACTGGGAGAAGAGGGTCACTGTAGTGGAGTGGGCAAAAAGGAAGGATCCTGGGGAAGGGAGAAGCTAAATGGAAGGCACGGAGGAAGAAATGGGAGGTTTATGATTTCTTCAGTGACAGAAATCTCAACAGAGCTACAGGAATTGGCCACTTAAAGTGTAATAAGAAGAGGGAAGAAAAGATATGTAAAAATACAGATAATGTCAGTTAAATATGTTACTTAAACTAAACCTGCCAGAATTTTTATTGATTCAGTAGAATATGACTTACTAGTACCTATAATATTATCATGCTTTTTCTTTAAAAAATTTTGTTTTTAGATTTTGTTTATTTACTTTTAGAGAGAGGGGAAGGGAGGGAGAAAGAGAGAGAGAGAAACATTAATGTGTGATGGATACACTGATGGTTACCGCTTACACATCCTCAAATGGGGACCTGGCCTACAACCCAGGTATGTGCCCTGCCTGAGAATTGAAGAGGCAACCTTTCAGTTTGCAGGCCGGCCCTCAAGTCACTGAGCCACGCCAGCCAGGGTCACACTCTTTCCATTTGGTCTTAAATCTAGACGTCTGAGGGCTTTAGAAATCTAAGTTGTGTAGCTTTAATTAATCTTTTCAGGTGATATTAGTCAAAGGTACTATAAAACTCGATCACTGGGTCATATGACAAGCATTTTCTAAAATAATGCCAAAAACCTATTCTTTTCCATTCTGAGACTTCATCATACTGACAATTTCCATAATTTTATTTTTATATTTATTAAGCTATTACTATTTTATTAGTATCCAAGGAAATAATTTCCTGAGATATGCATGCTAAATAGTGCTACATTTTTAAATGCCACAGTTTACTTTGTAACATCAAAGAACTACTTATCTGGGTTATAGACATAGATGTATTAATCTTCTGTTAAATCTCAGTAAGACTTATAGTAAGTAGTTCATTTGAACATGTATCATATGCTATTGTATGATGTATTATATCAATTTATATTGTTTGTTTATTTGATTTTGATCATGTGCTCTAAAGCTATAGTAAATGTAGGGTTTCCTTTCTAATCTGTTTAGTCTTTCTTTCTGATCACATAGCCACTCAGATAGATACTATGATATAGTTCCCCATATTCCTCTACTCACGCTCATCTTTCCTCAGTACTGGATAGACATGGCAACCATTGTGGAAACCTTAGATATACCTGATGTCCTAGGTACTTAGGTCATTTCATAGTCAGTATGGACTGACTATCCATGTTGATTGTCTTATGAAGGTGAAGTAAACTTCTATGTTATTTGAGCCACTCAGTTTTGATATGGAAGCTTAGACATGTTATAACTAAAATAAAAATCAGTGCCCCAAAGTAGAGCTCTGACAAAGCAGAAACCTAAAATAGTATATTGTCATAGACTGTGAGGTTAGCTATTGGGTGGTGAAGAAACATGGTAGATCTTGCAGACTGATAAGCTGATCCTGCCATCAGAAAGTTTTGGTTATAGGAGTCATTTATGATAACTTAGAAGGCTGACCACATGCCTATAGGGAAGCTAACTTTATGGAGAACAGATGAATAGCGCTATCATGTTGTGGCATAATGATTGCTTCTTGCTTCTTTTAAAAAGCTGAAGCAAAGAAAGATGAATGCAAACAAGAATTGAAAAGTTTGTAACGAGTTTGAAAACACAAGTGCTTCGGTATCACAAAGAACCAGAGCGAAAACCGTTCACATAAAGCCTTTCATAAAATCCTGCCGTGAAGACTTTCAGCCAACTTAAAAGATAGATGCAGCATTGTGCCAGCAAATCCAATTAGTATTGATACCTCACTAAGTTTATTTTTGCTTTGCTTTTTTTTTTTTTTTAAAGATTTTATTTATTTATTTTTTAGAAAGAGGGGAAGGGAGAGAGGGAGAGAGACATCAATATGTAGTTGCCTTTCACCTGCCTCCAGCTAAGGACCTGATTGGAGACCTGGCTTGCAACCTGGTTATGTGCCCTGGCTGGGAATCGAACCAGCAACCTTAGGGTTCACAGGCCAGCGCCTTATCCACTGAGCCCACCAGCCAGGGCTTAAGTTTATTTTTGTTTCAGATTTTCTTAGGAAGCTCCCCATTAAAACGAAAGGAGAGGGAAATGGGCTCAAAATCGATTCTGGCATATAGAGCTGACTTTCGCAGTTTTTCAGAAAAGAACTCTGGGTGGGATTATTTGAGCATGGAACTGACTGGTATCAAACAGATCCGGAGCTTACCAAGTGAGGCCACAGGACTGCTCTACATAACATACCAGGCTGTCACGGCTGAATTCGTTGAAGAGCTGCTAAGAAGCTATGCAGCCCTGAAGAAGAGCATATAGTCCAGTGCTTGTTTCAGACGTAGGCGCACCAATAGGGCAAGAAAGAACCTCCCAGAGAACATGGCTGAGAAGCACACAGAATGGTGGACAAGACCGTCCCTCCTCGAGAAACACCGTCTTAAACTCTGCTCACCCCGCTGCCCAGGGCATGGAGACTTTTCAGCTCCCGTCCAGAAGGGTTGAGTCGTTGCTGTGATTATCATGGACTCCAAGTGCTTGAGTTGTTTTCTTTTCTTTTTTTTTTAAATTTTATTGTTGTTGTATTACATCCATCCCCTTTTTGCTCCCCTCTGTCC